>JARSSU010006348.1:0-25086 GCA_029619165.1 Eurosta solidaginis
GTCTTATATGGGTTAGAGATGTCCCTTTTGTTTGAGCATGTCCTATGGAGAGACCAATTGTACCTGTTTATGTCTGGACGGATAGTGCAGTACTGCTCCTCTTTATACCACTTCGGATACTGTCGCACAGATCCTTTTTGTACTCTTCTTTATACCCTTACAGGTACTGATACGACAGCTCTTCCTTATTCTCTTACGCTTACTGTCAAAGATAGCCTTCTTTGTTTGCTAAGAGCCCCTACATATATTCACTGCAAAAAAAAGCGATTATTCTAGGATGATCCTATACGCAAAACGTTTTGATTTCTTAATATCGGTTGGAGTAATCCTTTGTGTTTGAGCAGGTACTATTGAGAGACCAATTGTACCTGTTTATGCTTGAATGGGTACTGTCGGACAGGTTCTTTTTCTACTTTTTAATACCCGTACGGTACTGTTTGATGGGTCCTCTATGTTTCCCTCGAGCAGACATTCATCGTTCCCTTATGGGTACTGTGGGAGAGGTCTTCTTTCTTCGCCTATGGGTACGTTCAGACAAGCGCTTTTCTACCCGCACGGGAATTCTTTCTCCTTTTTATAATATTATACTTTTTTTTGAGTTCTAATACATATTTAAATTGTATTTTATTTTTTGTATTGGTATTAAAAAAAATGATATTGAAACAAATTCTACCACAATGGAATATTAACAGTTAAATAACTCGTTCCAATTCCATACATTTTTGTTTTATTTTATCTGTTTCGTTGCGTGTTTTTCCATTCATTCTTAAGATTAGCTATGCAAATTTCAAACTGACTGATCAGAATTGGGGCTGGAGGATCAATTATACCTCAATGCAGACAAAGCCCACTCTTTTTGGGGACTAATGGCACGATTTTTTACAAGGCTACTTTTGAAATGTTTTCATATACATACATATGCCTTTCTCAATAAAAGTATGCGTAGCATATGTACGTATGTATGTATAAGTAAATGCGTTTAAGTAAAATACTGACACTAATTAAGCGTTTATGTATTGAATTAAGTCAACTTAATAAGAAATTGTATGCTTTAACATTCCATTCGTTAAGCGCGCTTTCTATATTTGTTAATTAGTTTGGTGCTACAGGGCGTATGAGTTATTATTTTTTTCCGTATAAAAATTAAGCATAATTGCAGCCAATTATTGACATCTGAGCTTAAGTGAGTAATGGATTAATAATAAAAGAAGCGGATTTCTGGTGATTCTATATAGGACCACAGTTTTGGATTAGAATGGCTAATTGGATTTTGTTTGTATAATGCATGAATACTACCAAATAAGTTTAAATATTTCTTAGAGCTACCATGTTTTTATAACTTTTCTGGATTTATTACTATAATATCATATACCTATACTTCCGTAAAGCATAGTTACTCAATAAAGCTTCGATTTCGAGGTTCATTGATATAAAAATTTGTTATCGCTTTGCTCATTTGGTTTTTTCTTTTTTGATATATAAAAAAAAATATAAATAGACCGATACCAACTTTGAGCGAACTATGTACTTGTACCTTTTATAACTTTCATGAACATGAAATGGTATATTAACTTCGGTCCGATGTTTGTAACGTTGAGAAATATAGAAGGTAGACTCACCATTAAGTATACCGAATTGATCAGGGCGACGAACTGAGTTGATATAGCCATGTCCGTCTGTCCGTCGGTCTGTCTGTTTGAACGCAAACTAGTCCCTCAAATTTTGAGATATCGCAATGAAATTTGGCACAAGGATGTATTTTTGTATTATATTAGACATTTGTCGGATCCGGTAGGATCGGACCACTATAAGATATATCTCCATACAACCGATCGTTCAGATAAGACGATTTTGGTCATTCCTGCCGCAATTTAGAAAGTATAAACGTGAAACTCGGTGATATATATTCTAATATATCATAGAAGATATCCTGAAAAAATCACTTTGATTGGAGCTATATATAGTTATATCCCATACACCAATCGTTCAGATAGAAAGATTTTTGGCCATTTCTCCCTTAATTTAGAAAGTATAAACGTGAAACTCAGTGATATATATTTTAATATATCATAGAAGATTTTCTGAAAAAATTACTTTGATCGGAGCTATATATAGTATATATCCCATACAACAGATCGTTCAGATAGAAAGATTTTTGCAATTTCTCCTTTAATTTCCAATATAAAACCTTTAAACCTTGGTGATATTTATTCTAATGTATCATAGAAGATTTCATGAAAAAATCATTTCGATCGGAGCTATATATAATATATATCCCATATAACCGATCGTTCAGATAGAAAGATTTTTAGCCATTTCTCCCTTAATTTCCATATAAAAACGTTAAACTTGGTGATATTTATTCTAATATATCATAGAAGATTTCCTGAAAAAATCACTTTGATCGGAGCTATATGTATATAGTATATACCTATCCCATACAACCGATCGTTCAGAAAGAAAGATTTTTGGCCATTTCTCCCTTAGTTTCCAATATAAAAACGTTAAACTATCACTATTCCTATATATCATAGAAGATTTCCTGTAAAAATCATTTCGATCGCAGCTATATACAATATATATCCCATACAACCGATCGTTCATATAAAGGGTTTTTTGCCATTTTTTATTTTATATTTATCTCAAAAATCGTTTAGGTATGTACATATGTTCACTATATATTTCTTATCTTATACTTCCGATTATTTGGAGATTACGAACCTTAAAGTTTTTTCTTAAATTATAGAAAACAAAAAAGAATAATCTAGTTGGCGAAATTTGATAAAAATTGCCATTGCAACTTTCGTGTCTGCTGCTGTATATGTTTTTACATATTTCCATCTATTTCTGGGCGGGGATTCACAATTCCTTTCGAAAGCAGCAAAGTTTATTGGTATGACCCTGCAATTACTTTTCTCTTGTTTTTGTAAAAGTACTTCGACCTCTACCTCTACCTACACCAGGCTATCGTGTGAATAGAACAACCCAGCAAAAACTATTCAGGATTATTTTAGAACTATTTAAGGCTATTTCAGAAGCATTTCGTGATCGATTTGCGTCTACTTCTGGATCCTTTAGAGGTTGTATTTGGAATAAATCCGCGATTTTTACAGAATGATTTCGATATTATTTTCATGACTCTACAAGAGTAGTCAAGTATAGTTTCGGTCCTATTTTCGGAAACAATTCGGAATTATTTCAGAATTTTTTCAGGATTGCTTTAGAATCATTTCCGTACTTTCGCAGCACTATTTTTGAATTGCGTTTGTTACTATTTGGGAATCAGTTCAGGAAAAATATTGCAACATATCAAATTAATTAGAAACTATTTCAGGATAATATCGATATTAGTATGAGTCTTCCTCTGTTTGTTTTCGATGTCATCGCGAAGCCTTTGCTTGATTGTTTTTGCGATTATTTCAGACCTTTTTCGGGGCTGTAATTATATTTTTAATAAAGTTTAGTAAGCTTTTGCCACCGCTGAACATTTTCACGTAACTCGTAATTGCATCGCCTATAATCCTTGAAGAAACTAAATGTAAAAAATTACGAGTTTATTCTGATATAGCCCTGAATTGATCCCAAAATAGGTGTGAACTGATTCTAAAATAGTACCAAAATTAGTATTAAATGATTAAGAAATAGTTTCAAATCGTACTCTAAAACATTTGCGAAAAGTCTCCGAAGTGATAAGGAAATAGCGCCGAACTCGCGTGAAAAAGTCCAGAAGTTACTCCAGTGTGATACCAAAAACAATCATAAATGATGCCGAACTAACCCTCGAGTGATCAGCTCATAAAAGATTCTAGAATAATCCCGAAATTACCACAAGTTGGTCTCAAAAACTATCTAGAAATGATCCCGAAATATTAAACACAAAAAAACCTAAACAAAAAACATTTTTGACACTTATATTTTAAGTAATAATTACTAGTGACTTTTATAATAAAATTTAAATTTAACTATTATTTTTGACTTTAACAACTGAAGTGATCTTGGATTGAATAGTCTCTTCATTTACTATATTAGTAAAATTGAATAAGTTTTAGACGTATTGCACAATCATTTCATTATTAAATTATTGTATTTCATTATGATGGAAAAACTGAAAAGAGTTAAATATAATGGCTGATATTACAGCTATTTCGTCTTGGCTAAAGATCTCTTCAGTTATCTTTGTAGTTAGATTCGAACTCGAGTCGTCAGATTTAGAATCCGCAGGCCTACCATTAGGCTGTGACTGCATCTGTATGAACGAGGCTTGAACTCAATTTTCCCCGTCACTGTTTTTGTTACTTTTCTTGCAGTTTATTTGCTCGATGCAATAGAGCTGAGCCATCCTTGTTTTATGGGTAACTCTGCACACGAAGCTTTTTGTGTTATTGCTTTTGGTTAAAAAACAACTGTCGCCTAAACTCTGGGTTGGTTATGATCTTGGCTTTAATCGCCTGTTCATCTCACATCAGTAATTCAAAACTACAAAAACATCTGAAAAGATCTTTGGCAGGGTCGATAAAGCTATAATATATGCCAGTATGTTTAGTTCTTTCCAGTTTTTCAATCATAATAAATAACAAAAATTGTATGAAGAAATTAAATTAAATTTTAATAATTTTGTAATTAAAGTCAGCTTTCAATTTTTATTTTTGACTTTTGTGATAAAATCAACATTAAAATGTTATAATTTGACTTTCTAGGTAAGAGTTAAAAAATAAGGGTTAGGTTTGGTGGTAGCTACCCTGATAAGGTAAGCTCACTTGGACAACATGAAGGTCCGTTGTGATACCACATACAATAAAATAAAATAACGGTGACGTAAATATAGCTATTTAGAGAATCGTTGGGTAGCAATGATAAAGTTCCGAATGATTGAATAAATCTTCGGGAGATCCAAGTGAGTCGCGACCGAAGTACTTTCGCCTTATTCTAACAAAAGCTGTGCAATCAAGCATAAAGTGATTTGATGATTCCACCTCACCGTCCTCCATACAGATGCACACAGGATGGAGTTTCCAGTATATTGAGACGTACCGCATGGATATCCATGAGAATGAGCCCTGTGAAAACGCCAATGACCATTGATAGGTGAGCCTTAGTGAACCCAAGTACTTCAGCAGACCTCCTGTCATCCATTTTCGGCCAGAAATATGATACCCCGCAAAAGGTGGTATCTGCCCAACATTTGCTGAGCTGACTGGAGGCCCAGCTATGGAGGAGCAAACCACAAGTGCCCAGCGGAATCCCGAGATCCCTGCAGCCACCTTCATCTGGTTCAGATTTACCGATTCGGCCTAAGAGATCCGCTTGACAGCTGCCCGGGATATCACTATGGCCCGGGATCCCGATAATCTTAATTATAAAATAGTTCGATGCAATCGCAAGCGAGGTCATGTACTCCGACCACCCTCGATCTCACTGTAGTTGAGATCAAGGCCTTGATAGCCGCTTAGCTATCAGGGTAGATTTAAATTCCCTAACCGTATTAACACTGGATAGCATTTTATCCACCGCATCCTTAATCGCAGCAACTTCCGCTTCGAATACACTGCAGTGATCAGCCAACTTAAACTTGCGGCTTACATTTAGCTCCGTCAACCTTTCCGTCCAACTTCGACCCATCCGTGAAAAAGTTAAGTGTCCCCTGCCCCAGATGGATCCCCTTCCCCACTCCTCTCTCGGGGAATAACTGGGGTGAAGGTTGTATAGGAGCAGTTAGCGGCATACAATAGTCCGTCCTGTCCGATAAAGTCGAACATAGTAAGAAGGCTAGATTGTTCGAATTCGGAAAACCCATAGCACATAATAAAGATTACTTTGCTGTATTCAAGTATCAAATAGAGCACTTACTTTTATCTGATTGTTTGATTTGAAATATGAAAAAAACTCATCAAGACGTGCCTCGCTTATTAATATTTTGTATATTTCTTTGCATTATCAAAAATTTTGTAGTCTAAAATATTGTGCAATCATATTAAACAAATTATTGTACAATAATATGACATTCATCTTTATTATCCTTTTTAAAAAACGAATTTTACTCATATAATTTTATTTGTTTTTCCATCACACACACACATCATTATTATTACACCTAATGTTGTTACAATTTATCTCATTTGTATGCTAGAAACGGTAAAAATAATAACCATAAACCGCTGTCGAAATGTAATTCAGTATTATTCTATATGTTTTCCATGTGTGTAACATTTATTTTGTTTATTGTAATTGATTTCTTTTTGTGAGCGTATGCGACACCCGTAAGCATAAAAACAAGCAAGACAAAAAATAAAAAGAACTCGACATCGCTGTGTTCTCCGGTGCATATACTTGTGGGTTTGGGTGCAACAAACCGGTGATTACGAATATTTGTGTTTTTTTTTGCCTTCTTTTTCAATTCACACTTTTTTCCATTTGTTATTTTTCTATATAATTTTTGTTCTTGTAATCTTTATGTGATTACAGTTATTAGTGTAATTCGGTATGCATCATTTGTTTCATTATTTTGTTACTCTGTTGCAGTTTGTACGCTTTTTTTCAAATATAGCAAACTTTTCAGCTTTGACTCGATCTCTGCAGCAAAAAGAACTCACTGGTAGAGAAATTTGAACACCTACATAAACGTAGCATAAGTGTTTTGCTTCCACAATTCTTTCATTTATTTAAGCTCTTAATCAAAGGATTTGAAACTTTTGTTATTTTGGTAAAACGAGGAGAAAATAATACGCGTGCTACATTAGCGAACAGAAAAAGAGTAGTGTGTTTTTATAAAATTTCTTCAAAAAAAATATTTTTTTTCTTATTTTGTTGATTTTCAGATATTTCAAGGAGAAATTTTGATGCATTTCGTAATTGAAACTAATCAAACTGAACTCGAAAAACTTTTCAAAAAAGATCACAAAATTGCAAAAAATTTACCAAGGTTGCGAGTGTTTGAATTGCCTACCCAGGCCATTATGCGAACCGTACCTATTGGATTATTTGCAGCCAAGGGTTATTTTCTGCTGTATTTGAACGGCAGGGAGTGCGGCTGTATTGGATGTTTTTTTATCCACACATTTAACATTATACCGCTGGCATGGCCCATGAGCCGTTGGAAGAATATCGAGACAATTCACTGACAAGACTTTACTACGAGCAATTGTCTATTTGCAACCGCATCGAGGGAAAAACCCTCCGATCGGCAGAGGCACAAGTGTGGAGGGCAATGATCTATCTCAGAAAATGGAGGGCGAACCTAGTGTATGCCAGGAACCACACCTCGAATCAACAAACCAAACAAAGAGAGAAATCTAAGTACTGAAATGCATTTTTAACTCACAAATATGCAGAAAGGTGAGAACAATAGTGACATCAAAAAGTAAAGACGAAAGGTAAATATGCTTTTAAAACAGATACGATCAGACCCCTTTTATCTTACTTGTTGATACTAAAGCGGGCTAACACTGGACTGCGGTTTTCACCGAGAAGAAAATGAACGAAATTGCAAAGCATCCTGATTCTGGCCCTATTAGATTGCAGTAAGCCCCATGGGCAAATGTCTAAACCGAAGGGTGGAGATCCGTAGCAGTGGAGCTGGTAAGTGTCATGCTCGAAATGATGATGATGAACCAAATAAATCGCTAAAGCATATTAAATAGCTGGATGACACAATGGGTAAGACTGATGACCTGAACAAATAACGCAACTTTAAAATGGCTGCAGAGAGTGCTACATACCTTCAGAGACAAGAGGTACAAGATTAAGAGTGGTTGATAGGGCACTGAGCTCCACGATACAAAGGACAAGGTTGGAGGCCACGTGGGTGAAGTTGAAGGTTACGCTAAAAATGCTGCAGCGTCGAATATACAAACACGTGATTGCAGGGTGCTTCATGACATATCGACCCCACGAGGGTGTCCAGCACTACATCCTCCAAATTAATAAGGCATCGAAGGATGCGTTGCACTTACAGCTCGGAAGCATATCCTGGTAGCTTGCAGTATCTATAAACGCTCTAGAAAGATGAGCCTAAGAACAATAGCCCCAATACACTAAAGCGGTTTTGGTAAAATTTTCTTAAACTTTCGAATTTTTTGGGGAAACGTGTTTTCGTATATTTTTCTCAAATTTTTCGGAAACATTTTAAAGATGGGTTTGCAAAGTTTCCGTTGAAAAGTTCATAGAGGTGGTTTCTTAAAATAACGCAAATAAAAAGCAGAATTTCAAAAAACGAAAAAAATCGTACACTGCTATTTTGCTGTTCGTTGCTATATATCTAAAGACTAGAACAGATTGAGCTATAAAATGCATACATATATATAATTTGGGGAGCTTAAATTAAATTCGCCATATTCGTAGAATTGCCTAAAATTTTCAAAATTTTCGAGAACGTGTTTTCTTAAATTTTTCTGAAATTTTCAAACTTGCAGAGTTTCCGTTGTTAAATCACGGAAGTTGCTTCTTAGAATAACGAAAATAAAAAAATGAATTACGAAATCCGAAAAAATAAATTGCTTTTTTTCTGTTCGATGCTGTATACCAAAAGACTAAAATTTATTGGGCTACAAAGCTGCGTACATAAAAAATTCGGAGAGCTCTAAAAAAAGTTCAAAATTTTCGTAACATTTTCTCAAATTTAAGAATTTTTTCGGAAACGTTTTTCGTAATTTTTTGTGAGTTTCAAATTTTTATAAAATAAATTCATAGAAGTTATTTCTAAAATAACAAAAATATAAGAATAATTTCGAAATTTGAAGAAAAAAAATTTACACTGCTATTTTTCGGTGCGCTGCTGTAGACCTAAAGACTTATATTGATTGATTCGGAGAACTCAAAGTAAGAAGTTGAAAATTTTCGTAAAATTTTCTCAAAGTTATTCGAAAACGCTTTTTAGGTGGGTTTGTAAATTCTATGAGGTTAAATTCGTCGAAGTTCTTTCTTTAAATAACGAAAATAAATATAACAAAAAAATCCGGAGAACTCTAAATAAAAAGTTCAAAATTTTTAGAAATTTTCTCAAATATTCAAATTACTCGAAAACGTTTGTTTCTAATTTTTTTTAAATTTTTCTAAGTTTTTCGAAAATGTTTTTGGGTTTGTAAACTCTCTTCTATTAAATTCATCGAAGTTGTATTTCAAAATAACGCAAATAAAAGAAGAAGAATTTCGAGATTCGAAAAAAATTTACATTGCTATTTTTCTATACGCTACTGTATACCTAAATACATGGGATTTAAAATAAGCTACCTAATTTGGTTAATAAATGAGTTAAGACCTAATATATGAATTTATTTTATTACTAAAGAATAAAATATTAGAAATTTTTTATGAATAAATAACATTTTTTTTAATATATTTTTTAATCCTTAATATAAAAGTAAAGCTTTCCAATCAAGAAAACAAAAAAAACTTTTTTTTTGTTTTTTGAATGCAATGCCTAAAGTTCTAGTTTATTGTTCACAATAAGTTCTCTAATTCGAATTGACAAATTTAAATTTTAAAATAAAGACTGCGAAAATCAACACAAATGCTGTAATACCAATATCGGTTTACTTTAATAACAGCAAATTTTTTGTAATAAAAATAATATCATTCTTACATACATACAAACATACACATAATTGTATTCGGATATGAGATTTGTTTATTGAACCAAAAGTTTTACAGGAAACAAATTAAGACCCAACAAAAACAAATCAAAGTAAATTTATTATTTCAATAAAAATAAAAAATTGCATCAAATCAAACCAGTAAGCATAAAAATATATATATTGGACTTATTCCGTTTGGCAATAACAATAAAATATTAACAAATTGTTTATTTCCGGCTTATAAATAAATCAAAAATTAGTGTTGCAAATAAAAATTAAACATGTATGTTCAAGCAAAAATATTTATTAGTATTGACGGCCTTGTTTCTAATTTATTCATAAGTCGAGATATTAAAAGAAAATATTTTGTGAGGCGTTTTTTTTAAATAAACAGGAAGTGAAGTAAAAAATTAAATATGCAAAAATTTAGTAATAAAAAAAACTCTAGTGGTATAGTGAAATAACATTCAAATATCCGATTTAAATAAAAACTATATGGGTCGAATTTATGTGGGTTTTAGGGAATCTTTCTCAATGTAAAATATAGTGGATGGTGTTATTGATTTTGCTATTCTTTCTCGTTTTGTTGTTCTTTTTTTTTCTTTAGAGGTTTTTTACTGCAGTATCATTGTTAATTTTCAATGTTGTTGCTGTTTTTGTTGAAGTTTGTGCGTCTTTTGTTATAATTTTTATACCCAGCTGTACTTGTACGCAGGGTATTATAACTTTGATTGGATAACGGTTGGTTGTACAGGTATTAAGGAATATAGATAGAAATAGATTTCCATATATAAAAATCCTCAGCATAGAAAAAAAAATTTATGAAGTCCATCCGTTAACACGATAATTTGAGCAAATATTGAGAGATTTTAAACAAATTCAGTATACGGGCTTAGCTAGATTGGTTTTGCAAATGAGATAACTCAAAAATGAATACCGCGTAGCTAATGAAATTTGGTAGGTACATTGATGATGACGTAAAATATAAATTCAAAAAATTTTGGAATATGGGCGTGGCACTACTAACATTTAGAAGAAGAAAATTCGGAAGTTTAACAAGCTGTAAATCAAAAGTCGTTAAAGATATTACATTGAAATTTGGCAGAGACACTATATAGACTGAGTGAATATTCTTTGCTCTCCTAAATGGAGACAGCGATTTACCATACAGGGATGACGAACCCGATCCCGCAATCAATGATGATGGAATAAATGTCCCCCCACCCGATTATGACGAAGTCGGAATAGCAATAACCAGATTGAAAAACAACAAGGCCGCGGCAGCCATAATTTCGAAATAGTAAAAGACTTCGTTTATTTGGGAACCAGCATCAACACTAGCAACAACATCAGCACTGAAATCCAGCTAAGAATCAATATTGCCAATAAATGCTACTTTGGACTAGGTAGGCAATTGAAAAGTAAAGTCCTCACACGGCGAACGAAAAGCATACGCTACAAGTCACTTATAGTACCCGTCCTGCTATATGGGGCAGAAGCATGGACCGTGACAACATCAGATGAAGCGGATCTGGGAGTGCTAGATAGAAAAGTTCTTCGAAAGATTTATGGACCTCTACGCGTTGGCGATGGCGAGTACCGAAGAAGATTTGCCGATGAGCTGTACGAGCTCTACGAAGATATCAACATAGTCCAGCGAATTAAAACGCAGCATGTTATGCGAATGAAATATGACGCTCCGGCCAAGAAAGTCTTTCTATAGGAACCCGCCTATGGAAGCAGAGGTAAAAAGCGGCCCCCACTCCGCTGGAAGGACCAGGTGGAAATGATTTATGTTCCCTTTTAAATGGTTAAGCGCCAATTAAGTAAGTAAGAGTGAAGATGCAAACATCTTCCGTAAAATGGCGTTTTCGAAACTGCAGCTTCTGTATGTTTTAGCGCAAGCCAGCTACCGGAACTATTACATCAGCATCTAGCTCGCGCGATGCTCACCCATGCAGGTTTAAAGAAAGAAATCATACTGGCTTTTGAGGAACGAAACTGAAGACGAAAGTCTATTGAGGAATAAAACCAAAGACATCCGAAACTTTTGAAGAATAAAATGAAAATTGTTCTTGAAACTGAACCGGTACAGAAACCGAACCTCCGAGTCATGGACTTCTTATTGACACCTTATAGCCTTTATATTGGCAGGTTACAGATGTAGCATCGATTTTATATTGAAGTTTCTTCCGTGTCATCTATTACATAGCAAACCATGAGGACGTCGATAACGAATCGATAACACGCCGACGGCGAATTGGTAGCATTCCGATAAGAAATCAATTATTTCAAGTCGATAACTTTTTGACAACATCAATGACTTTTCGATAACAAATTGATAAAAACTCGAAAACGAATTAATAACTTTTCGATAGCAAATCGACAACTGTTCGACAGAAAACCTGTAACACGCCGATAACAGATCGATCATAAACCAATCACTTTTCGATAAGTTGTTTGCAGCTGTTTGATAAATATTCTATGGTAAATCTGTAACGCTTCGAATGTAAATCGAAAAATGTTTTATAACGAATCGATGGAAAACCGGTAAAGCGTCGATAAAAAAATAAATAACTTGCGGAAATCTATATTATTGGTAGCAAATTTATAACACTTCTCTACCATCGATAGCTTGTCGGTACCTCGTCGACAACACATCATAACTGATCGAAAACTCGTTGATAAAAATTAATAGCATGCCAAAAATCTGTCGATAAGTAAGCGATAACTTAGAGACAACAAACCGTCACCAAAACTGCCATCCCGTATCAGTTTTGCCCGGTATAATGTTTTCAGTTTACACTACAAACATTGTAGCTGTTATTACGTTTACATTCTGTATTCCCCCAAATAGCATATCACTTTGAAAAATTATATTTATGCTTACACTAACCTTACGTCTAAAATCCCTCATGCGATCAGTATGAATAGGGAGCGTTACCCATTTGGTGCAATCGAACCCAAAATAAAAGTTCTTACTTTTGGTTCGATTGTACTGATTGCTAGGCATAATGATGAGCTGTATCTTCCGTTGGACATATATTTTTGAAAGTATTGATTACTAATATCTAGTTTGTTCTTTTAGTCATCCTAGCACGTTCCACGTAGTCCGAGATGATGTTCTTTTCATAAACGAACACAATATATACCATTTGTTTGACAACTTTCAATATTCTTACTCATTTGAAAGCATGCGCTTCCCAAGGCAGTCAGTTCTATGTACCGGAGCGACTCGGGATTTTTCCCGACCAAGGACTGTCATTTCAGTGTAACCCCATTTAATTTGTTGCGTCCCTCCCACAAATTGTCAGCCTCCCATGTGGAACCAAAGCCTCTAACACCCCTCTCATTATGGTCCACCCCTGTTGAAACAGCAAGTCTCCTTAGACTCCCGTTAAAGGACATTGATGACAATTTGTGATCGGTCGCACCTATTGGATGGAGCGAAGTACTGCTACAACAACAACAACATATATACCATTTTGACTGGTTTAAGACGACTAGTTGAAATGAGGAAAGTGAAAGGTTTTGTGCGGGAACATGTATTATATGTAAAAATATTAACGAGCGACAACACGGGAAAAGGTTTGCATTTCGAAGCATGGTACCTTTTAATATACTGAATGTTTTATACGACAAGTAAGAACGAAATGGCGCTGCATATTTTGAAAAAATCTATCACAATATGTACTTGTTTCTTTGTTTAAATTCCTTAGAATCTTATCAGAGCTTACGATTTCTCGAACATGTTCGAGAAGAGATTTCTCGCGAGTCTCGCCTTCTCGTGATATTCTCGAATGTCGAATTACTCGTAAGGCTCGCGAGCTTCTGGACATTCAACTTAATCGATTCATTGGCTGTTTTATATAGGGCTTCCGATTTCTTCTGGAGCACAATCCAAAATAGGTCGCGAGTATTACGTGTAATTCGAGATTCGAGAATCTCGCGAGACTTACGAGTAATTCGAGATTCGAGAATCTCGCGAAAAGCCGTGTTCTTGATGTCTCGTTGAAAAATAAAATATTGCGAACAAAATTATAATAAATATGTATAATAAATATGTTTTGAGTTAAATGTCATTGAAGCAATATAATCAACATAAAAGTCACAAGTAAAAAAACCAAGTGTATAAATACTGTCCATACAGCGTTTAAGTAAGAATGTCGAGAAGCTTGCGAGACTTACGAGTACTTAGAGACACGAGAATCTCGCGAGAAGTCGAGTTCTCGATTTCTCGGGTCTCGAAAATCTCGCTTGTGTTCGAGAAGAAATCGTAAGCTCTAAATCTTATTGCCAGATATTAATGCACTCGATTGCCACTGATACTTTAATTAAATTTTTTCTTAACTAAAACTAAATATATTTATTGCATTGTTTGATACCTTGATAAATTAAAACTTCTGTAGTATTCTCAATTAATAAGTGCACTTTTCAAGATAAGTGTCAATATCACATTCGTAGGTATTTACACACACATCTAGATTTGCGAACAAGTTTTTTTTAAGTGCACTTAAAGTGGCATCTGTCAAAGTGGCATCTGTCAAAGTGACATCTGTCAAAGTGGCACTTGCAAAACAATTCGATACGCTTTTAATTTCACAACACTTTCAGAGATTGCCTGGCACGTCCTTTTTGTGTAAGAGAGAACATTTAAATGCAATTACCGACACCTTCAAATAACTACACACAAGGCAAAATTAATAAATAGAAATAAAACACTAAAGCAAAAACAGAAATAAGAAAATAGTTCAAGAAAGAAATAAACAGCAACAAAACCGCAGCAATGAAATCTGTCTTAATTTATCTCTAACCAGCAGTTTTTAATTCTTTCGAGCGCTGTGTGGTGCGAGAACGTGTGGTGGGAATGTAATACACGATATTGTGTTTGTAAGCGTGTGTGTAGTTTTTTAGTTGTAAACATATGTGTGAATAAATTTGTTGCAGAATACAAATAAGTTTTTTAGATCTTGTTTAAACTTTTGAAGCATATAACATTTGCATTTTTTTTACTTCTAGTAACATCAAATTTGGCACCCTTCACCAAACGTGTCAAAACCACCTAGAAGATATGTAAACAAAATTTAAAAAAAAACTCCGGAAAAGCATTAGAGATAACCAAGGATGCGCCAAAAGTTATGCATGGTCTAGAAACAATTATTTCATCAAGACTGTACTTTACAGCCAACTCTGTTCCTACGAGAGAAATTTAGAGAATATTGTATTAAAAGTTGCATGAATTTAGGCGCAACTAGTGCAGTTTTAAAAAACCTTGAGTATTAAGAAAAAATAATAATTAATAGAATTTGGAGCCGGAATATGAACTCTCTTTGTACATAGTTTTAAGTAAAAAAAAATTTAATAATGTCAGAAGTAATTCAGTTATTCATAAATCTAGGTGCAAACCATATTATCCTTCATTTAACTGGGAGTCTACATTTGTAGCAAATTCGGAACAAAAGTCAAATAAAATAAAAATTCCCGAAACAGCAGGCCCAAAGTTTTTGTAGCTTCCTAAATTTCAATAAGTCGGTTTAGTGCATAAAATCATTCAAACAATTATTTTGCTGACCCTCACACCCTACTTGAAAAAACACCACCTCTTAGCCGATAGTACAAATTTATAGACAACACATAAAAAAATCGAAAACTTCAACACCCGGATTATATTATTGCTAAGAGCTCGGCGCCTCTTCTTCTATCTAAGTTTAGGAGAAAAGTTCGAGTAATTCCAAAATCAATCAAAAAATTCTGGTAGTATGTTAAAACCAACAATATTACACGCTTTTAGGCGCGCTTCGTATTATTACAAAGATAGTTGGGGATCAACTCAGCGATGTCTTGAAATGCTATCCGAAATCGAACTCTGTATTTTTTTTACCGCTTTTGATTTAACGCGGTCGCCAAGGTGTTTGAAGGAAATATCGCTTCCCCATTAATTATGCAAGCACGTTCTTTGGCAGTCTTGCTGTAGGATCGGCTGTATACTTTTGAGAGTATTTGAGATATGCATTCGAACATACTTTTAGGCGTACATAGGACTGCTTCAATGATTTTCAACTATCGAATTTAAGCTTAAAACATTTCACGACTGTGGGTTTGACAAACGTAAGGTGTTTTAAAAAACTAAAATTAAGTAAAACTATAAAAAAAAACTTTTTTGTAATTTGAAATCACAGTGCAACTCTTTGAACCACATAATTTAAGTCAATAGCTCAGCAACTTATTTTGTATTATTAAATTTCTACACGACAGCTAAACAAACAAAATTTTTAAAGAAGTTTGATTTATGATCCCTAAAAAACTTTGCGCATTACCGCAATGCTCTTAATTTTGCTAAAATTTACATTCACATTTACGCTATATAAAATTCTTTTCAAAAGCCAACCAGTAAATTAGATTGAAACCCAGCCAACTGAGTACAATTGGAAATTATGCAATTTTTTATCTTCGTAGGGGAATTCTCGCAGTAGGGCAAATTATGTGTTAAGGTAGAAGAACGGAAAAAACGGAAATAGATTTGATTTGAGTTGTGAACAATTTAAGAACAAAGTCAAGAAAAGAGCTAGCAATTTTATTTTGAACGAAAAAATTTAAAGAAAGGTTTGAAAAGAAAAGACAAAAAAATTTCTTTTAAATAAAAAATTATTAATAAACTAAAATAATATCAATATAAAAAAAACTATGAAAAATAAAATAAAATATTAAATTAGAATGTGACTTTGAAAAAAAAACAGTATAAAAAATTATTATATAAATTGCTGTCTTCAAGGCAAAGTTTGTTATTTTTGTAAAATGTATACTATACAAAAATAACAAACTTGATATTGCTGCCAAACAAATTAATATAATAATTAATTATTTACACCCCAGTAAAACCAAACATAAGTATACAAATTTGAATTAAAGAAAAAAAACATAAAATAAAAAAAAGATATTAAACTAAAAAAATAAAAAAAATTTAATAAATAAAAAATAAAATAAAAAAATTTTTAATAAATAAAAAAAATTAAATTTTAAATGAAATATAAACAGAAAAATTAAGTAAAAAAAAAGATTTATTGAAACAGAAATCAAAAATTTGACTAAAACAAAGTAAGGGAATTGAAATTAGCATTGAAAATTTTTACCAACACATCTAGTAAATAATACAGTAAATAATATGTAAAATATAAGTACAATATTTTTTCCAGATTGAATGCAAAAAAAAAGAAACTGAAAAATTTAATAAATGACGTTACCAGAGAAATAAAAAAAAATCACAAAGCTCAGAAAAAACTGTGAAAAAAAGTTGCAGTTTTACTTACAACACCAAAAAAATCAAAAACAAATATTTTACTAAACAATTTAAAAAACTATAATTGAAATACAAAAAAATTGTAAATAAAATTATAAAATAAACATCCAAAAAAAAATGCGAAAAATTTGAATTCATATAAAAATTGAAAGGAAAAAATATTATAATATTAAATTAAATTTTGATTTTGACATTTAAATATTAAAGTCTAAAAATATAAAAAAAAAGAAATTATACTAAAAAAATAATAATCTGGTTAAAATAACAACAAAAGACAAATTAACAGCACTGAAAAAATAAAATAAAAATATAACAACAAAGTTTGAATAAAAAAAATTTTTTAATTAAAAAAATTATTGAAATATTGTAAGAAAAACTGAAAAGATTCAGGTGGTCGAGAATGTGAGAAATCTGGATTTCATTATTAATTCCAGGCTGTCCTGTGAGGACCACATCAATGAAGTTGTGGGAAAAATTTACTTTACTTTGCGGTGCTTAAGAACCTCCTCGCTTTTTGTACCCTCAGACAAGAAAAAGAAGCTCGTTTTGAATTTAATTGTTCTTCTCATTACCTGCTTCGGGGTAGTATACAGTAAAACTGGACCTACGTTCTCTTTAAAAACTCAATGTTGCTTTCAACCTTGCCACTAGGTATGTTCACGGCTTAAAGAAATTCGATCATTTATCCACGTTGAGAAACTCCATTCTTGGATGTGACCTAATAACCTTCATTAATACTCTTAATTATACTTGTGTATATGTTTAAATTGCTTGTCCACAAAAACTGGAAATCTATATGAAAAGCTTAGGTTTTCCAAAAGCACTCGTTCCTCGAATTTAATATTGCCATTTTTTTTTATTTGTGGTATGCTTTCAAATCTTCTTTTTAACTTATTTTAAAACCGCTTTTTTTTTATTTTAAAACCTAGATATTCCATGTTAAGATAAACTATACTACACTATAACTATACTATACTGTACTATATTATACTATACTTCTTATATATTTAAGTTGTCTGCTTGTATTGTGCAATAAAGACTAAGTCTTAATTCGCTAATGTATCTTAATAATATAATTGAAATTAATAAATTGAAAGAGGCTTGACGATTAAATTTGAAAAAAAAATATTAACTAACGATTTTAAATAAAAAAATTATAAATTAAACCGAAATGTTGGTGTTTTTATTTTCGACCTTTCAAAAGTTATATTAAAAAGAATTTTCGAGCTCTTAATAAAAAGTAAAAGAAACAATATTGCTATTATATTAATTTCTTGTCTTCAAACCAATATTAAAATAAAATTTGATTTAAAAATAAATAATAAGCTATAACTAAACAAAAATAAATAAGTATTAAATTGTTTTTTTTTAATCGGCTCATTGGTAAAGGATTCGAGGTTCGATTCGAGCCCAAGGCATATAACCATAATTTTGATGATAACTAATGTTTGTCTTTTTTAAAATTAATGATTTTTTATTTAAAATGATTTTTCGTTTAAAATTATTTTTTTATTTTGAAATAGAATAGCTGCGCAACTGGATCAGGTGTCTAAAAAATATTTCTATTTTCAATTTCAAAATAAAAAATAATTAAAAAAAAACGAAATAAGAAAATTTTAATTAAATAAAAAAAATTTAAATAACTTTGTAAAAATTAATGAAAAAAATTAAAAATTGTTTTGAAAAAATTAAAAAAAAGAAACAGAAGAAATTTGAATTTAAAAAAATTATGTATGAAAAATTACTAATATGCAAAAAATTAAAACTTGTTTTGGAAAACTGATACAATTTTTTCTTCAAATGCATATAATTGCTGCTGTCTGCTTATTTACCTCTAGCCCCACTAAATGAATACACCCATTTTTATAATATTTATTTCTTTGGCAACGCCCGCATATCTAACAATAAAGAAAAACAGTTTTCACACATGTAAATAAAAAATTAGAACCGCTGCAAAATAATTTATTGCCGCAGTGCTGTTTTGCTATTTGTTTTGGTTTTTATTTGGCAAATAGCTTGGTTTGGGTGTCCTAACTTTTCGTTCTCACTGCGCTTTTTAGTGCATAAATTAAAAAGTTGATTTTTGAATGTGCTTAATTTTTTTGTCTATGTTTTTTTGTTTTGTGATATAATTTTAATCCATTTGCGTGGTAATTTGTTTACTTTTTAAAACTTTTTTGCACAAATTTAAATAAGCTAGCTTTTTCTTTGTAGATTTTCAATTTCCCCACAGTGAGTTGTTTGAAAATTTATCACTTTTGACTCCACATTTCACATGCTGGAATTGCTTTTAAAAAGTTTTTTCTTTTAATTTTTGCGCTTATGTCACTTCAAGTTTGTGTTAGCCTAGAAAATCCGTTGACAGTTTGTAAATTAGTGCCGTAAAAAGTTATTCGGTTCGTTATTAAACAAAGCCGCTTTTGATTATTTACACATATTTTAATTTATTCAAAGGCACTGAGCGCCACTTTAGTTTGGTAGCTAGACAAAAAAAACTATATTGAAATGAACAGAAATAACATATGCTGGCATATGCGTTCACATATATTTATTAGTTTGGAGTGAAAATGAATAATTGGTATATATTGGAATGAAATTGATATACAATTTTTTGTTTGTTGCAGCAAAAAAAAACACAAAAAAAAACAATGCGTGCATTTTATTTTAATGAAATGTTTGTTCACATAAGTTTCATTTTAAAAAATTGCAATAGAGTCGTAATAAAATTGATTTATGGCACTTTTAATATCATGCATTAATTAAACTATTGTTTTTCGAAGTACAGTACAGTCGGAAAGTATTAGAACAAAATGAAAAAAGTTGTTTCTGTCAGTTTATCGTATCATTTATTAAAATATTATTCACAAATTCGCAGTAGTTTTGGACATTCAACTTAGTTCTATGATCCGAAGACATTTTCAACGATTTTTTTTACGAAAAGTTTCATTAAAATTCATAAGAAAACAGTTAGTATGTTACTTGTAGTGATGTTCTTGAAAATAGCCACCTTTTGATTTGATGACTGCAGCGCACAATTTCAGCATTCTTTCGATGAGTTTTTGAAGTGTTTGATGTGATCGATGTGATTATTCCACGCTTCGTTCAAACAATCCCAGAGTTTAAAAAATGCTTTTTGGCTTTAGATCTCTCACACGTCTATCCAATTCAACCACTTCAAATATTGCGGTTGGACCTGTAGAGATTTGAGCTAAATCCTTCTAGCTATCTCGCGACCTTATTGCATCAAACGGCTGAACCGATGGATCGAAGTGGTTTATTCAGACATATCCATCCAAAGGTCTTTAGATGAACGAGTGTTTTCGATGCTGCAATCATGTCTCACGGCCTTGGAACCGAGTTCTTTTAGTCTGTGAAAAGAAGGCGTTTAGGTGATTTATTAGCCCACAGATCGGTTAAGTCAGGGGAGCTCAGAGTTTAAAATGTGATGCATTCTTTCATCTAAGCTCAACACCCAGTCGTTCAATGTTGTGCAAGTAAGAAGCGTGACTCTTGCGTTCAAAGTACACTTTCGTACTTGGCCCATAGATGTGGGCGATATTTTATACAGAAAACTCGCTTTTAGTGTTGTGTGTTTTAGCGACGAAGTCACTCCCCAAAAGTTGTGGGAAGTGTTGTCGGTGTTAATGAATCTTTGACGGATATATATCCGCACGTTCCCGTAACAATCACTATTAATTTAGTAGTCCGATAAACTAGGGAACGCTTTAATATGACCACATTGTACCTTCTATGTAATCTCATCCCTCACTCCTAGTTCCATGAGGAGATTGGGTTCACCGGATTCTCGCATGCTAAAGAATTAGGATTTTCAATGAGTAGGTGAGTTTGGCAAATGGTTTGGAGAAGCTCAAAATTAAGCAGGCAACTCCTTGAAAGAGTTGCGCTTCACAACATGTTAGATTATTTAGGTATTTAAACTATCTATTACGACAAGAGTATCTGCTTAGGGTATATTAAAAGTCCACCAACCCGCTGGGTTAGAAAATTTCGTGATACGAAAAGCGTACTGTCCTCTCACATTTCATAGCCTGTGTTTATATGTTGGATATCAACTTATAACCTACATAATACGGGGGTTTAAGGGGTTTTTGGCATCTCTTCCTCGCTATGTTGACTAACGATTCAGTATGTGAGAAAACTAGCCACATTTAGCTATAATTGTACATATTTTTAGGCTGAGTATTTAAATCATGTCCAATCTCTAATAATCAATCTGTAATCGAGCTTTTCTTCTACTAAAATGAGCGCAAAAACTTCTTATTTTATCATAGTTAGTTGAGTCTCTCATGTGTTTAGTACTTTTAAATATATGCACTCTTCTGGGTTTATAAATAGCGTTTTTAGAGATATACTTTCAGGCGCCGAAAATTTAAACGCCTCAACTCAGTTCGCTAAATGAATTCATAACTTCCTACTTCCTTAGTTAAGCGAAAACAATGCTTTGAACTCATATTGGACCCATACATGCATACAAACATGCATATGCACATAAAAAGCGTAAATGAAACCGTAACCAAAATATTCTTCAAATACGTGATTTTCCCACATTTATTTTACTTGCCATTTCGCTACATTAATTTTCCCTGCGCAGTCATTTTCTATACACAGAAATATATTTACACAATTGCGGTTTTACTTTCTACATAATATCTATTCACTTTCTCTATTTCACTTGCTTATACTTCATAATGCACACACACATACAAATATACAAGTAGATTTATCCTTTGCATTTCCTTCTTTTCGCATTTCATACAAAAAAAAACATATTTGTTCAACTGTAGGTAAGTCGAATATGTAAGTATAAAAAATTGTTAACTTTAGTTTTTCCAGAGGGCTTGTCATATCCAACTTGTCTAGCTGATGGTAGGTCAGCTGGCGCACACATACATACAACAACTCATAGAATTGTTTGTATTGCCTATTCAGTGA
This sequence comes from Eurosta solidaginis, assembly GCA_029619165.1. Taxonomy (NCBI): domain Eukaryota; kingdom Metazoa; phylum Arthropoda; class Insecta; order Diptera; family Tephritidae; genus Eurosta; species Eurosta solidaginis. The sequence continues at coordinate 21,820 of JARSSU010006348.1, forward strand.
GTTGAATGATTATGCAAAATGTGCATAAATACGCAATCAACGTACAATATTATACGTGCTTACACGCCGTTTAGTATGCAGTATACATACTTAGTATACTTTATTCTCATTTTTTGCATTTTAATGTTTTTTTTTCTCTGCTGCTTTTCTATTGCGAATCTGCGCATTTGTCTAAGTGTGCCCTTTTAATTTTGTCACATACATTTCGAGCTCATCTTCGAACAATTCCATATAAATTACTTTGGAACTATATATATATATATATATATATGTGTGTGTGTGTAGGCATGCATATATATTGCAGACTGATTTCTTAGTACATACCTCAAGCCTCACTCAACTTAATGTTGCTATAAACCTCATTCTTTCGATGTGACTGTGCTCATTTGTTTATGATGCACTGCATACAGTTTCACTTTAGAGTTAGTTATAAGTATGTAGTTAAGTATGTACGTATGTATGTCATTGAGCAACTTTATAGACCATAAAAACAATTTAAATGTCGAGTGTGCTGCTTAGATATTATATTCAAAGCAGGAAGCGAAAAAAGGTGGTGGGATACGAAAAGAGACAAAATTAGAAAAAAAACGTCGGAGAAGAGATATAGGTTTATGGAACGAAAAAATCTTTAATATAGGCTGCCTTATAGCTAACGTATTTTTTGTAACTAAGAAAACTAAAGTTAACTTAAACTTTTATTCATAACTTTAAATATAGAAGTTAATCTAAATTTGTTTATTTTTAGCTTAAAAATTCAACTAAATTATAACCATTGAATACAATTTTTCCTTCGGAGATCTTAATTTATTAATTATAAGTACAGCGATTTGTTGTTGTTGTAATATAGCATACAGTTATAACTTTCAAGAGAGTTTTTGTAAGTTTTCGATACATTGTTCCAATTGAAAATTGAAGAACGTATTACCAAATTGAAATTATAATTTTTTTTATTTAACTTTGTTTTTTACATTTTATATTTATCTTTTTATATATTTTTAGATTTTTATAAAAATAATATTTCTAAGTTTCTTTCAGGATTTAACAATTTTTCACTTTTAATTTTTTACCTTTTTATACTCAGTTGAGCAGAGCTCACAGAGTATATTAAGTTTGATTGGATAACGGTTGGTTGTACATATATAAAGGAATCGAGATAGATATAGACTTCCATATATCAAATAATCAGGATCGAAAAAAAATTTGATTGAGCCATGTCCGTCCGTCCGTCCGTCCGTCCGTCCGTCCGTCCGTTAACACGATAACTTGAGTAAATTTTGAGGTATCTTGATGAAATTTGGTATGTAGGTTCCTGAGCACTCATCTCAGATCGCTATTTAAAATGAACGATATCGGACTATAACCACGCCCACTTTTTCGATATCGAAAATTTCGAAAAACCGAAAAAATGCGATAATTCATTGCCAAAGGCGGTTAAAGCGATGAAACTTGGTAGATGGGTTGAAGTTATGACGCAGAATAGAAAACTAGTAAGATTTTGGACAATGGGCGTGGCACCGCCCACTTTTACAAGAAGGTAATTTAAAAGTTTTGCAAGCTGTAATTTGGCAGTCGTTGAAGATATCATGATGAAATTTGGCAGGAACGTTACTACTATTACTATATATGTGCTAAATAAAAATTAGCAAAATTGGATGAAGAACACGCCCACTTTTAAAAAAATTTTTTTTTAAATTCAAATTTTAACAAAAAAGTTAATATCTTTACTGTATATAAGTAAATTAAGTCAAAATTCAACTCCAGTAATGATATGATGCAACAAAATCCAAAAATAAAAGAAAATTTCAAAATGGGCGTGGCTCCGCCCATTTTCATTTAGTTTAATGCCATAAGTCGAACAAAAATTTACCAATCCTTCTCAAATTTGGTAGGAGCATAGATTCTGTGACGGTAACTGTTCTCTGTGAAAATGGGCGAAATCGGTGGAAGCCACGCCCAGTTTTTATACACAGTCCACCGTCTGTCCTTCCGCTCGGCCGTTAACACAATAACTTGAGCAAAAACCGATATATCTTTACTAAACTTAGCCCACGTACTTATCTGAACTCACTTTATCTTGGTATAAAAAATGGCCGAAATCCGACCATAACCACGCCCACTTTATCGATATCGAAAATTACGAAAAATGAAAAAAATGCCATAATTCTATACCAACTACGAAAAAGGGATGAAACATGGTAACTGGATTGGTTTATTGACGCAAAATATAACTTTGGAAAAAACTTTGTAAAATGGGTGTGACACCTACCATATTAAGTAGAAGAAAATGAAAAAGTTCTACAAGGCGAAATCAACAGCCCTTGGAATCTTGGCAGGAATACTGTTAGTGGTATTGCATATATAAATAAATTAGCAGTACCCGACAGATGATTTTCTGGATCACCTGGTCCACATTTTGGTCGATATCGCGAGAATGCCTTCACATATACATCTAAGGGCCACTCGCTTTTAAAACCCTCATTAATACTTTTAATTTGATATCCATATCGTACAAACACATTCTAGAATCACCCTGGCCCACCCTAATGGCGATATCTCGAAAAGGCGTCCACCTATAGACCTAATGCCCACTCCCTTTTAAAATGCTCAGTAATACCTTTCGTTTGATACCCATATCGTACAAACATTCTAGAGTCACCCCTGGCCCACCCTAATGGCGATATCTCGAAAAGGCGACCACCTATATACCTAATGTCCACTCCCTCTTAAAATGCTCAGTAACACCTTTCGTTTGATACCCATATCGTACAAACATTCTAGAGTCACCCCTGGCCCACCCTAATGGCGATATCTCGAAAGGCGTCCACCTATAGACCTAATGCCCACTCCCTCTTAAAATGCTCAGTAACACCTTTCGTTTGATACCCATATCGTACAAACATTCTAGAGTCACCCCTGGCCCACCCTAATGGCGATATCTCGAAAAGGCGTCCACATATAGACCTAATGCCCACTCCCTCTTAAAATGCTCAGTAACACCTTTCGTTTGATACCCATATCGTACAAACATTGTAGAGTCACCTTGGTCCACCTTTATGGCGATATCTCGAAAAGGCGTCCACCTATAGAACTAAGGATTACTCCCTTTTAAAATACTCATTACCACCTTTCATTTGATACCCATATCGTACAAAAACATTCTAGAGTCACCCCTTTCCCACCCTAATGGCGATATCTCGAAAAGGCGTCCACCTATAGACCTAATGCCCACTCCCTCTTAAAATGCTCAGTAACACCTTTCGTTTGATA
>JARSSU010006349.1:0-28331 GCA_029619165.1 Eurosta solidaginis
AATGAATGTATCGCATTTTTAAATAGCGATCTGAGATGAGCACCCAGGAATCTACATACCAATTGCGTCACGCATATCTCAAAATTTACCTCAGTCATCGTGTTAACGACAGACGGACGGACGGACGGACATGGCTTAATCAATTTTTTTTCGATACTGATGATTTTGATATATGGAAGTCTATATCTATCTCGATTCCTTTAGTACCTGTAACACCAACCGTATATCCAATCAAAGTTAATATACTCTGTGAGCTCGGTCTCATACGTGAGTATAAATAAAAGATCGCTAACGATAAACCGCAGCGTAAATAAAATTGAATTGCTATATAAAAATAGAATAAAAAAATGCACAGTAGAAGTTTGCAAATGCCGGACAGTTTTGATCTTGTACACAAAGATTATTACGAAGTGTGTCGGCCTGAGATCGCAAATAACAGTTCCGAAACCGGCTATTTGCAATAAAAAAGTTATTGCATCAACACATCTATATATATAAATTCAAATTATGTATGTATGTAGGTATAGATCGAGTTCCGTCCTAAACGGATCGACGATCACACCAAATTTGCACGACCCACTAGAAACATTCCAAGGATGGTCATAGGCTAAAAATAATATCGATATATAAAAGGGGCGTGGCACCTCCCATGCAAAATGAATATTTGGTACTACATAACTCTGAAGGTATTCATGCTAGAACATTGAAATTCAGTAAGGAGTTATATGAGGTCAATCCCTAACACCCCCAAGAAAATGTGGGGTGGGGAGAAGGGGGCGTGGCACCTCCCATATAAATGGAATTTATCATACTGCATATCTCTGGGATGTAGTAATGGTAGGATAATGAAAATTGGTAAGGAGCTATATGAGGTTAAGTCCTAACACCTCCAGTAAAATGTGGGATTGGGGAAAAGGGGCGTGGCACCTTCCTACAAATGGGATTTTTCAGAACTATGGCTGCCGTACAAACTTAGGTTATTATAACAGCTAAAGTTTGACTACAGAGTTGTTTGGCTGTTATTCCTTTTGGATGTTTAGTAATCTTCCGCCGTTAAAATTTTTGTTAACTTCAGTCTATCCGCATCTTCTATCTATATATATATAAAGTTAAAATTATGAATGTTTGTATGTAGGTATAAATCGGGTTGCGCCCTAAACGGATCGGCCGATCACAACTAAATTTGAATCACGCACTAGAAACCTTCCAAGATGGTCATAGGCTAAACATAACTTCATATATAAAAACATTAAAAAAAATTGTCTAAAAGTGTGAGACGTAGCATAACCTTATTAAGGTTCATTGGGCTTATATATGACTATCAATAGAAATTTGACGCGTCCCAACGCTTTTATTTAATTGTCTGATCAACGCCCTAGATGATGAGGAGTGTGATGACTAGTACCTAGGACCTACCTAATTATTTTCTAGCTTTTACTATTATTATACTTCATGTAAGTATTGTTTCAATAAAACCGTTTTAACTTAACATTTTTTTTTAATTATTTTATTTTCATTTTTAGTCTTTATTTAATTGCCTATTATTTCTCATTCTATTTAGTTCATTTAGTGACTCATTATTACAAGGACTCTTTCCTGACAATTTGTTACAATCTAAGTCCTCATACATATCCTTCTAAAGACTTTACTCGACTCTGCGCCACGTATGCTTGTCCCTCCTCCAACTCCAAAATATTTTGATGTCACTCTACCGGACTGTATGTAATATTTGTTCAAATATGACCAAATCGATCAAGTCGTTTCTTTGTATTTGAGCAAATCGGACATCATGGTCGCTTTCTATTCATGTAGTATTATGTGTTCCAAATATGACCAAATCGGACCACAAATACGATTTTTTGGAATATCTCGATCCTTGCGCCACCTAGCGGCGATTTTTTCATAGGTCGCTTTCTATTCTTGTATGTATTATGTGTTCCAAATATGAGCCAAATCGGACCACAAATACGATTTTTGTGAAATATCTCGATCCTTGCGCCACCTAGCGGCGATTTCTTATTATTGCATTGTCATCGGGTCTGAATTATATTCAAGTTTCAAGCTTGTAGCTTATCGGGAAGTTTCTTAAATTTCAATACAAAATCGTTCACAACGGCCGTGCATGCGGCCGTGCGGCCTGCTGTCAAGTCAAGCTAAATAAAACCGTTAAAAAGATACAGCATAACTCTGCAGTATTCATGCAAGAACTCTGAATCCAGTAAAGAGTAAACTTGTCGATTCCCTAACACCTCTAAGAAAATACGGAGTGTGAGTACGATGGGCGTGGCACCTCCCATACTACATGGTAATAATGAAATTGTTATGGAGCTATATGACGTTAGTCCTAAGATCACCAGTATCTGTGGAATTGAAACAAAGCAAGACAAATGGGACTTCAGAACTCTGACTGCCTTAAAACACTTAGGTTCTTTCAACACGTAAAGTTTGATTGCAGAGTTGGGTTTAGCTACTATTCGTTTGCGTATCTTTTCTGTTATCCTTTGGGTGGTTTTTGATACGCATGGAGGGAAGCCGGAAAAAACATTTCTGCTTTAATTTGATATTACTTGATGTAAATTATAAGGTGTCATGATTATCCCAAAGGATGGTGCTTTCCTGTTACTTGCCGGAACAGCGCAGTTTGAAGTTAGGATGTTAATTTCACTAGAACCAGGGGGCCGCGATTAGAGGTCGAATTCTGACGCCTTTTTTAATACAGGAGAGTCCTTTCAGTTGTTTCCATGTGCAGTTTTTAAGCGCAAATTTCAAATGCAACGAAAATCTGCATGTTCGTATTTTAATCTTATAGTGAAGTGTGAAAAATAAACATCTATATATGAGCCGTTTATTTTGGAAGTGGCGTAAGTCATTGAATGTCGTTTAGGTTGCAGTGATAATTTGTTTGTATCTCTCTCGCGCCTCCAGTTTGTTATAGTCCAATATCAAAGATGCATTCTTATTATTATTTTATAATTGTAGAACCATCTATATATGCATTCGTTCAAAAATAACAATGCTTTTTAAGACCATGAGCTGGAATGACTATACCACTTTCAAAATGAAAAACGGTCTCATATATAAAAAGAAAGGACTAAAATGTGTGTTAGTGGTCGCCGGTGTCTGGACGAGATGCGTGGGTCGATTTTGTTCAAACTTTCACACACGTTGCGACTGTAAACCTCACTGCGGTGGTTACTACGTAAATGGTACTCGAGGACTATAGGCCAAAACGTGGGCAGTGAATGCCTAGACAGTGTTTTATACAATATGGATCTCATGAAAGCGTTGTGTGAAGAGTTTGCTTTGGTACAGAGTATATTATCAGAGACGGACTGGGACTGAGACTCGGAGTGGGACTGGGACTGGAATAAATACATACACCCTCTGGGACTAGGCAATAAGGATGGCAGAAGATGAGAAGGCATTGGAGAAGAGAAAAGGAGAGAAGGAGATTGAGAAGAGATAGAATGAGACGATGATGGGATAGATGAAACGAAAAAGGACGGCAGGGAGGAGTAGTGAATAAAGGATTAGAACATAAGTGAAGTGAGGGCTAGAGTCAGCACGGAAAAGCTCCCGTCTTAAAATGTATGCAGATAGGCCAAATTGTAGGCCAGGACAACGGCTGGCGGGTCTTCTAGTTTGAAAATAAAATTATATCACTGAGGAAAGACTGAAATAATTCAAAAACATTAACATATCTCACTGAGTTAACCCATTTGGTTTTCGGATATCGGTTCGTGGTCGTGAGGAAAACGATCTGGGTTTTTATAATGGTAACCGTTAAAGGCAATCTCTGATGTCGACGTGATGCGCGCTGGGTATGCCCGCGTACGCTGAGTGTAAATCGTGTTTGAAAAGAAACGCACGCTGTGTATTCAAACTGAAGTAATCTAATTAAATACAGTGTGTATATGTATGCATTTAATTTTAAATTTAGCTGTGCATTAATGCTCTTCATTTCTTCATTTCCTTTGTGTCGTCCTTTTATGATTATTGAAAAATATATAGTAAGTAGTGACAGGTTAAGAGAATTTGAAAACTACGAAGCAAATACAAGATTCATGTACTCATTACTGCGGTCATCGCTGCGGGTGTGTTAAATGTCAAATGGAGTAATTACGTTACGACGCCAGCTCCAGGTGGTATCTTGACTTTAATAGAGTTTTGAATTTTTCTTGAGTTTTATACTCAGTCTGAGCAGAGCTCCCCGAGTATATTAACTCGCATAACGCAATCCGTAGAACGGCATCATAAACTATCGAGATAGATATAGACTTCTATATATCAAAATGATCTGGCGAAAAAAGAAATTCATTTAGCCATGTCCGTCCGTCCGTCCGTCCGTAAACACGATAACTTGAGTAAATTTTGAGGTATCTTGATGAAATTTGTATGTGGGTTCCTCGGGCACTCGTCTCAGATCGCTATTTAAAATGAACGAAATCGGACTATACACGCCCACTTTTTCGATATCGAAAATTTCGAAAAACAGAAAAAGTGCGATAATTCATTACCAAAGACGGATAAGCGATGAAGACTTGGTAGGTGGGTTGACCTTATGACGCAGAATAGAAAATTAGTAAAATTTTGGACAATGGCGTGGCACCGCCCACTTTTAAAAGAAGGCATTTAAAAGTTTTGCAAGCTGTAATTTGGCAGTCGTTGAAGATATCATGATGAAATTTGCAGAAACGTTACTCCTATTACTATATGTGTCTCAAATAAAAATTAGCAAAATCGGATGACGACCACGCCCACTTTTTAAAAAAACAAATTTTAAGTCAAATTTTAACAAAAAATTTGAATATCTTTACAGTATATAAGTAAATATGTCAACATTCAACTCCAGTAATGATATGGTGCAACAAATACAAAATAAAGAAATTTTCAAATGGGCGTGGCTCCGCCCTTTTTCATTTAATTCGTCTAAATACTTTTAATGCCATAAGTCGAAAAAAATTTACCAATCCTTGTGAATTTGGTAGGGGCATAGATCTATGACGGTAACTGTTTTCTCTGTGAAAATGGGCGAAATCGGTTGAAGCCACGCCCAGTTTTTATACACAGTCGACCGTCTGTCCTCCGCTCGGGCCGTTAACACGATAACTTGAGCAAAAATCGATATATCTTACTAAACTTAGTTCACGTACTTATCTGACTCACTTTATCTTGGTATAAAAATGGCCGAAATCCGACTATGACCACGCCCACTTTTCGATATCGAAAATTACGAAAAATGAAAAAATGCCATAATTCTATACCAAATATCGAAAAAAGGGATGAAACATGGTATTGGATTGGTTTATTGACGCAAAATATAACTTTAGAAAAAACTTTGTAAAATGGGTGTGACAGCCTACCATATTAAGTAGAAGAAAATGAAAAAGTTATGCAGGGCGAAATCAAAAGCCCTTGGAATCTGGCAGGAATACTGTTCGTGGTATTACATATATAAATACATAGCGGTACCCGACAGATGATGTTCTGGGTCACCCTGGTCCACATTTGTGTCGATATCTCGAAAACGCTTCACATATTACAAACTAAGGCACTCCCTTTTAAACCCTCATTAATACCTTTAATTTGATACCATATACGTACAAACACATTCTAGAGTCACCCCTGGTCCACCTTATTGCGATATCTCGAAAAGGCGTCCACCTATAGAACTATGGCCCACTCCTTTTAAAATACTCTTTAATACCTTCCATTTGATACCCATGTCATACAAACACATTCCAGGGTTACCCAGGTTCATTTTCCTAAATGGTGATTTTCCCTTATTTTGTCTCCAAAGCTCTCAGCTGAGTATGTATGTTCGGTTACACCCGAACTTAGCCTTCCTTACTGGTTTTGGTTTACATACAAAATAAGCTGAGGAAGTTTTTCCGTTGTAACGAAAGGTTTGCCATTTTTTTCGCAGCTTACTGAAAACATTTCACAGCATATACTGAGGCATTGGTTGAAACCCGCTGGATCGCATTCAAGTCCGAATTCTCATACGACTGCTAAAACATCGAGATATTCGCATGTAAGAATGAGTAACCTTGAGTTGGGTCGGTGCAAAGTAGCACAAGGTGTCGGGTTATAGTAACCTTAATATATGAGTATTATCGGGGAAATCCAGAACTTAAGTGTAGGCTAAGTGTAAGTCTAAATATGTGAAGTGGTGGCAAGGAAAGGAACGGCGAAGATATGAGAAACGAAAACCACTAGCGTATTGTCTGAAGTGTAACTGTTTGTTACCTACTATTTTATCGGTTTTTATCAGTTTGTCATGACAAACAGTATAGACAAGTTTCCGATGATTTGTCGTTTTTCATGGACGGGCATCGATTTTTTTTCGACGACTTAACTCTCAGTTTTTTCTTTGCATTCTGTTTATCGTTAGAAGCACTGAAGTGGAGGAATAAATGTACTCCAATGTGCCGTATACAAAGCGATCTTTATTCATGCGCTACTACTGTGGTGGTAACAATTTAATATATTCGTCTACTTCACTTATAATGTGTTAAACATCAAACTCATTGCCTATTCCTTAGATTGCGCTGCTTGTATACCTCCCAATTGGTTCCTCTCTGAATTTTATTTCCCACTGTGTCTGACTTTAACGCGATCGCGCGAAACAGCTTCGGGAATAGTTCCTTATCTTACTCTTCGTTTCTGTATCTCATATCTCGGTGAGTATCTATATACATGTGCGTGCGTAATTGCACTGCCAGCATTTTTTACCGAGAAAGCCACTAATTCGATATACATCTACTGAAGAATCTGCGCATACGGTGATATTAACGCTATTCCGATTCATATCAGCTTTCGCGAGAACTGTTTCTCCCAAGCATACATCATTTCGATTCGAAAGCGATTCCGTATGTACGAAATTACTATTATATTATTGGAAGTTAGTACAGCGATATCACGGAAATTTACGAGACAAAACAATATTTTGTATCGAGGAGAGAGTAATTAATCGATAGTATATTTAAAAATCGTCTGATATCAGATAACTGCAGTGTTTTCAGGCGGAAATTATAACCGTACGGACTAGCATTCGAAATTTTAAGGAAGCATGCTTAGGCTATATATTAATAGTCACGGTGACGGTGAGGAAATGTTCTGGAATGCAAAGAAGCATTGAAGACTTCGCTCAGACCGAACCATACATTTATACTGGGCTCCAGGTCATAAAAGGATCCATCAAGCAGGAAAGGCATGACCGGAAGCGCGGAGCTGCAACATTTCTAAGATCACGTACAAATAATACGACGTTACACTTACAGAGTTGTTCATATCTCTAAGGAGAGAAGACATAAGGCTGACAATCGGCATACTAACTGGAAAATGCCTTCTGTTGTCACATGCTTATAAGTTAGGCCTCATTTGTGACAGCAGATGTAGAAAGTGCGAGCTGCAGGAAGAAACAGTTGAACACGTTTTGTGCTCGTGTCCTACGCTCGCCACGGACAAGGCTCCAGTTATTAGGGGTGGCAGAGCTGCCACCCCTTGAGGCAGCAATTTAGCTAGGTCTTAGAAAACATCTAGTATTTGCCAGGAGAACGGAGTTATTCTATAACATAAGTCCTGGCACCTGATTGGGGAAGTTCTGTTTGGTCGTCAAAAAAATTCTGGTAACAACATGGACATATTAAGTCTATGTGAGATCTTTATTATTGACGGCCAGTTCGATTTAGCTAACCAAATAAAAAGTTTCTTCGAATTCTTGGAATTTTCGAAAATTTTCTGAGATTAGTTATCATAGTTTCAGTAAGGAAATTGCATACTCAATCAAATTCAGAAAACCCCCCGAAAAGTTCGAAATTTTGTAAAACGAATTTCGAAATGTCTTTATGAACTATATATAAATGATCTACGTTCAAGGCGCCTTCTTCTCTTCATACATCAATTAAGTACTATTGGCACATTTTACGTGACTAACAAACAATTGGCTAAAATCGGAACGAAGCTTTTCTATAAAATATAAACGTTCGACAATTACTATTGACAGTTTGGAAAATGGCCAGTCCGATAAAAGCTCAAATCAGAACTAAAAACTTGTATGGCGCACTGCAGTGCATCGCTCAAGCATGCCAAAGCTTCAAATATTTCTGCCATAAAAAATACCCAAAACTTAAACGAAAAATGTCCAAGAGCGATTGTGCATTAATCAATTAAATAGTGTGCCAAATAATATTTCAAAATACTAGTAATAATTTGTTGGTACCATGAGTCAAAATACATACATTCAATTTATTTTCGTATTCGCAAATTTTATTGAGCATAAAAAACATTAAAAAAAACGTACAGTTGATTTAATATTTGCTTTATTACTTTATTGAGTGCTTAAAAAAATGTAATAAAAATCATATTAATTTTGCTGACCTGTCACATTTAACACTTTTAATAGCAAATGAAATTGACTTTCAATCAAATGAAACTTACATTTTTTCCATTTTTACATTTTTTCCATTTTAAACTAAACAACTTTTTTCGAAAGTGAATATGCAATATGATGAACATAGCAAATAAACAACGCATCATATGGCTATTTGTATAACATAAACATTAAGAAACATACACACGCACATATGTATGAGGAGTATTCCACGGTTGGCACCGTACAAATCGACGACATTATACAGTTTTTAAGCGAATGCTGTGCTTGCCTTAAGCATTATTGTTATATATGAGGCTCTACAAATCAAAACGCAGTAAGCAACTTATAATAAGTTCCTAGATAAATGAGAAAAAGTGTCAAGTCTTAAATGGAGGGACATTTTTATTATTTTTTTCTTCTTAGCCGTTGTGGCAGTGCGTTGCCCTCAAGTGGCCCAATAAAACCAGGCTAATCGTATTCATCTGAATTATTTATTTACTAGCAGACATGGCAGACGTTTGTTCTGCCTTAACTTTGGTCTATCTGCAAAACTTTAAGAAGTGTTTCTCTCTTACTCTTCCCTTCCCCCTCTCTCCCTCTTTCCTTATCCTTTTATTCACTCTTCCCTCTGCCTTTAACTCGCTCCCTCTTCGTCTTCAACTCAATCTTTCCGCTTCATCTATCTAACTAACTCTAGCTATTCCTCAGTCTATTCCCTCTTTTCTTTTCTGTCTAGTTCTTCTTTTCTTCTCCATCTCTTATTCCTAGTCCCAGTTCCATCAACAGCCTCAGTCCTAGTCCCGCTCCCAGTTGAAGTTCCATTCCCACTAACAGTCTGTACCTGGCCCATTTCGCGGAAGTGTCTTACTACTAATCGAGGCACAGGGCTACCTATATACCCAAATTCGAGCAAATCGAATCATGAACAGAGTTTGTTCGGACAGTTCGGATCCTGTTATAGTTCCCGGACAGAAACTTCACAGGAACACTCTCTAGGTTTCTGTTAAGCTATCCTGCTAATTTGTATAAAATCGGCGATGTCGTTTCGGAGTCCCTAAGCTACATACAAACATACATATCGGCAGTGTATGGTCGATAAGGATGGCGCTTTTCAAATCTCATATGGAATATTGCATATAGGTATTGCAAAATCGACATGCGTTGTGAAAAAACCATGCCTATTACCGTCGGCTGCCGCCTTGGTGTGATGGTAGCATGCTTCGCCTATCACACCGAAGATCCTGGGTCATGTCCCGGGCAAAGCAACATCAAAATTTTAGAAACAAGGTTTTTCAATTAGAAGACATTTTTTCTAAGCGGGGTCGCCCTTTGGCAGTGTTTAGAAAGCAATCCGAGTGTATTTCTTCCATTAAAAGCTTCTCGGTGAAAACTCATCTTCCTTGCAGATGCCGTTCGGAGTCGTTATAAAATAAGTAGGTCTCCTCCCGCCAATTTGTAGGAAACATTAAAAGAACACGATGCAAATCGGAAAGGAAGCTTGGCATAAAATCTCTTCGGAGGTTATCGCGCCTTACATTTATTTTTATTTTCTTACCGTTATGAGGGCAAAATATAGAGCTTTGTACATTTTCGCATTATTTGGTCGTGTGATTTAGGTGTAAAGCTCCCCGTAAAGACTTCCACATTTATATATAGAGATTATTGATTTTTTTTGTCGAGCAGTTGTTGTTGTTGTACCCGAAGGTTTTGGGGAGTGGTATCGGCGTTGATGGTCCTTTGGCGGATATAGATCCGGTACGTTCAGGTAACAAGTGTCATTAAGGTGCTAGCCCGACCATCTCGAGAACGATTTATATGACCACATTGAATCTTCTAGGCCATCCCACCTCCACATTCTAATTCCATGACGAACTTGGGGTCGCCAGTATTTAAAAGCTTTACATCATCAGCATACATCAGAGATTTAGAATATGGAATTGTAGTAGATATATCATTTATGTGTAGCAAAAATAGAATCGGGCCAAGGTGGCACCCGGAAGAAACGTCAATGGTATTGGAGGGCATATTTTCACTCATAGCTCTTTGAGTCCTGTCAAATGATACCTCTGACTTTGTAGCAGTTAGAAAAGGACACACATATAACAATAAATTCGCATCACAAGATTTTTAAGTAAAGACAGATAGTTTGTAATTATTCTGTTTTGGTTCGAATTGTGGGCACTTTGGTGTAATAGAATTTGCTATTAATAAAATGAAAAGTCTGCTGCCACTATTTTAGCGACCCTGGAAAAATGGTTGGATCACGTGTATCACTGCTGTCATATTAGTATTCAGATATGAAGTACATGACGCAGCTCTAGCTTTGCTTGTGAGTAGTCCATTAAGTCATTTTTAAGGATTTTGTTTGGAAAGTTCTCGCCCGTAGATGTTGCATGGAGTCTTCTGAAGGAGTACTCCGAGATGAAAACAAAGACCCTGGCCTAGAATTATACAAATTTTTTGTAAAAATAAGGTCAGTTGTGAAGTACTCGCTAAAATCTCTTAAAGTCCTACTCGAATTGTAATTAAAGCGTACTCAACAATCCAATCATAGAAACTTAACAAAATTTTCAACTCAAAAAATTTATTTATCATATGATATTATCGCGTTTTGTTATGAACTGGCTAAATTTATCGTTTTTTACTTCTCAAAGAGATTATAATATAAGTTTTAGAAAGTGAAGTTAAATCCCATCCATATCTCAAAAAAAATTAAGGGTGCACTTATCGCGATTGAAATTGAGAAATAATTACATAAATTAAAAACACATTACAAAACATGCATCAAAAGAGAGATAAACATTAGCGAAAGAGAATGCCATAACACCGCATCATCTGTTTCCAAATATATAAGCAAGCCTTAGTTAATCTGAACACGCGTTATTGATGATTAGAGATTATGAGCAATGCGGGGTATGACTTTTATCAAAGAATTTAAAAATTGTTACATTTTATCAGTTTTATAACAAACAGATGAGCCACCGATAACCAATTGGTAAAATCGATAACTTCTCGATGTAAACTCGTTAGCTTCCCGATAAATAATCGACAATATTTCAAAACTTAATCCATAACTTTTCGATAACATAACGTAAACTTTATGATAACAAATTGATAGCTTGTCGATAACTTTCTGCTTACATATAGACAACTGTTCGATAAATAATCAATAACTTTTCGATAATTGTCGTGTGTTTTACATGCATATACATCTGCGTTTGCCACTGAAAAAACGCTCATCGGCAATTAGTCGTAGTACTAGTGCATGGAGAAATAGTGGAGACAGATACTTTTTAGTACGTATTTTATGCGCAGTTTTGTAAGTGCAGATAAAGTTATGCACTTAGCAGTCCGTATAAAGTTTAAG
The DNA here is from genome assembly GCA_029619165.1 of Eurosta solidaginis. Lineage (NCBI taxonomy): Eukaryota > Metazoa > Arthropoda > Insecta > Diptera > Tephritidae > Eurosta > Eurosta solidaginis. Next base: position 11,745 of record JARSSU010006349.1, read on the forward strand.
TGCGTATGTATATGCGCGTTAAAAAAAGATAGCCAATACATCGATAACATTTAAATAACAAAACGATAACTTGTCGACGGAATATCAGCAACTCATTCATAACCTCTGTTTTCGATTCCAAATTTACAACACTTCGATATCAAAGCGATGACTATAACACACCGATATCTTATCTACAATAAACTGGTAAAAAAATGTATAACACGTAATGCGGCTTCCGTTTTGAGATCGGTTTCGGTTCCATGTTCGGCTCTGGGATCAATTCTCGTTCTAGGTTCGGTTTTGGGTTCAGTTCCTGCTCCGGCTTCGATTTCGGGTTCGGTTCTTTTTCTTTTCTTTCATTTCCTTCCCGTTCATTGTCTTGCCTTGCCTTGATTTGGTGTCTGATTTCGCTCATATCAACTCTAACACGAACACTGTTCCCACATTACGCTACAGTGTAGTGACTATATTTACGCTTACATTCTGTAGTACTCCATACAGTATTATACCAATAGCACACACTACGCCTACGCTTACATTATGCATATACTCGTATACCTCCAAAGAGGTGTGTTCAAAAAGTATCGCGAATTTTGAATTTTCGCGGGTTACATATATTCGAATTTCGATTTTTTTGTGGCGTTATATTGGTACGCATGTCTCTCACTTATGCCGACAGGCTCGGCCATTTTGAATGTTCACTTAATTGTTGACGGCTGCTTTGATTGCACGTGTTTTGGCTCGTCTTCGATTTTTACCTATTCAAAAAAATGGATCAAAGAACCTGTATAAAATTTTTTGTGAAAAACCAAAATAAGTGCGCGGATGCATTCCGAATGTTGACTGTGGCATACGGAGAAGCTACCTTGGACCGAAGCAACGTTTATGGGTGGTACAAAATGTTCTCAGAAACCGAGAAGATGTGAACGACGAAGAGCGTGCCGGACGCCCGACCACTTCAACAACAGTCGAAAAAATTAATGAAGTGAAGAAAATGGTATTGGCCAATCGTCGAATCACCGTTGGAGAAGTCGCTGAGGACCTAGACATGTCGATTGGCCCGTGCCATTGGATTTTTGTCAATGATTTGGGCATGAGACGGGTCGCCAAAAACAACACACTAATGATGCCGCAGACACCGTATTCCCCAGATCTGGCCCCTTTGACTTGTTGTTGTTCCCTAAACTGAAGAGGCCGATGAGAGATCGACGCTACGCTACGATTGACGAGATAAAGACGGTATCGAAGGATGGGAGGAACTGAACAAGATAAAAAAAATGATTTTTTGAAGTGCTTCGAAGATTAGAAAACCGTTGGCACAAGTATATAATATCTAATGGGGATTACTTTGAAGGGGACAAAATAGATATTCATGAATAAATAAATAATTTTTGAAAAAAACACAAAATGCGCGATACTTGTTGAACTCACCTCGTAACTAGCATACCACTTCTAAAAACTACGCTTAAGCTTACACTAGTAAAATAGTGCAAAATTGCTTACAGAATTAAGTTCAATCACACCTATTACGTCAGCACACTAGAGCACATTTTCATTATCCAAGCTAAAGGCCCTCAAATGCAGATGTACAAACATTTTTTTTATGTAACACTAACAACAATGAGTAGCTACATTATAATACTTGCATTCATTTGTATCTCTAACGCACCTGAATCAAACTACTGTACATTTTATGGTTTGTCTCACCGGCAAATAAATATTTAAATATGTTTGTGTGTGCTATATAACCACTTAGATATGTACATACAACTCGAATATACTTTCAATTTCAATTTTCATTTACATCTTCGCTTTTTAGCTGCTTCTCCTTACAATCTAGCTGACCTGTTACTCGGCTGAGGTGCACAATTTGCTCTTTGTGTGAGGTTTTTGTTGGTTGTGTTTTTAGCTGCTGATTTCTTGTATGATTGTTTGTTTTTGTTATTAACTGTTTACATATATATCTAATATACAAAATTCTTCTGTCACGCTTTTAGAGGCTGAACTCCTCCGAAACGGATGAACCGATTCTCATGAAATTTTGTGAGCATATTCGGTAGGTCTGAGAATCGGCCAACGTCTACCTTTTTTTTCGCTACGTTCCTAGGGTCTTGAGATCAAAACGTGGACCCGGGTACCCCTAGCATGTGTTTATACAATATGGATACCAAATGAAAGCTGTTGATGAGTGCTATAGTACAGGATAATTGTCATACACCTGGGAGGCTATGGGTCTTGAGATATAGCCCAAAACGTGGACCCGGGTACCCCTAGAATGTGTTTATACAATATGGATACCAAATGAAAGCTGTTGACGAGTGCTATAGTACAGGATAATTTTCACACAACTGGGTGACTAGGGTCTCGAGATATAGGCCAAAACGTGGACCCGGTTACCCCTAGAATGTGTTTTTACAATATGGATACCAAATGAAAGCTGTTGATGAGTGATTTAGTACAGGATAATTTTCATTCAACTGGGAGGCTAGGGTCTCGAGATATAGCCCAAAACGTGGACCCGGGTACCCCTAGCATGTGTTTATACAATATGGATATCAAATGAAAGCTGTTGATGAGTGCTATAGTACAGGATAATTGTCATACACCTGGGAGGCTATGGTCTTGAGATATAGCCCAAAACGTGGACTCGGGTACCCCTAGAATGTGTTTATACAATATGGATACCAAATGAAAGCTGTTGACGAGTGCTATAGTACAGGATAATTTTCAGACAACTAGGTGACTAGGGTCTCGAGATATAGGCCCAAAACGTGGACCCGGGTTACCCCTAGAATGTGTTTATACAATATGGATACCAAATGAAAGCTTTTGATGAGTGATTTAGTACAGGATAATTTTCATACAACTGGGAGGCTAGGGTCTCGAGATATAGCCCAAAACGTGGACCCGGGTACCCCTAGCATGTGTTTATACAATATGGATATCAAATGAAAGCTGTTGATGAGTGCTATAGTACAGGATAAGTTTCATACACCTGGGAGGCTATGGTCTTGAGATATAGCCCAAAACGTGGACCCGGGTACCCCTAGCATGTGTTTATACAATATGGATATCAAATGAAAGCTGTTGATGAGTGCTATAGTACAGGATAATTTGTCATACAACTGGGAGGCTATGGGTCTCGAGATATAGCCCAAAACGTGGACTCGGGTACCCCTAGAATGTGTTTATACAATATGGATACCAAATGAAAGCTGTTGATGAGTGCTATAGTACAGGATAATTTGTCATACACCTGGGAGGCTATGGGTCTCGAGATATAGCCCAAAACGTGGACTCGGGTACCCCTAGAATGTGTTTATACAATATGGATACCAAATGAAAGCTGCTGATGAGTGATTTAGTACAGGATAATTTTCATACAACTGGGAGGCTAGGGTCTCAAGATATAGCCCAAAACGTGGACCCGGGTACCCCTAGCATGTGTTTATACAATATGGATATCAAATGAAAGCTGTTGATGAGTGCTATAGTACAGGATAATTTGTCATACACCTGGGAGGCTATGGGTCTCGAGATATAGCCCAAAACGTGGACTCGGGTACCCCTAGAATGTGTTTATACAATATGGATACCAAATGAAAGCTGTTGACGATTGCTATAGTACAGGATAATTGTCATACACCTGGGAGGCTATGGTCTTGAGATATAGCCCAAAACGTGGACCCGGGTACCCCTAGCATGTGTTTATACAATATGGATATCAAATGAAAGCTGTTGATGAGTGCTATAGTACAGGATAATTTTCATACACCTGGGAGGCTATGGTCTTGAGATATAGCCCAAAACATGGACTCGGGTACCCCTAGAATGTGTTTATACAATATGGATACCAAATGAAAGCTGTTGACGAGTGCTATAGTACAGGATAATTTTCACACAACTGGGTGACTAGGGTCTCGAGATATAGGCCCAAAACGTGGACCCGGTTACCCCTAGAATGTGTTTATACAATATGGATACCAAATGAAAGCTGTTGATGAGTGATTTAGTACAGGATAATTTTCATACAACTGGGAGGCTAGGGTCTCGAGATATAGCCCAAAACGTGGACCCGGGTACCCCTAGCATGTGTTTATACAATATGGATATCAAATGAAAGCTGTTGATGAGTGCTATATTACAGGATAATTGTCATACACCTGGGAGGCTATGGTCTTGAGATATAGCCCAAAACGTGGACTCGGGTACCCCTAGAATGTGTTTATACAATATGGATACCAAATGAAAGCTGTTGACGAGTGCTATAGTACAGTATAATTTTCACACAACTGGGTGACTAGGGTCTCGAGATATAGGCCCAAAACGTGGACCCGGTTACCCCTAGAATGTGTTTATACAATATGGATAACAAATGAAAGCTGTTGATGAGTGATTTAGTAGAGGATAATGTTCATACCCCTGGGTGACTAGGGTCTGGAGATATAGGCCAAACGTGGGCCCGTAAACGCCTAGACAATGTTTTTACATTGTGGGTATCAAATTGAAGCTGTTGATGAGTGCTTTACTACAGGGTACTTTTCATACCTATTGGTGACTAGGGTCTCGAGATATATGCCAAAACGTGGATCAGGGTAACACTAGGATGTGTTTTTACATTATGGGTATCAAATTGAAGCTGTTGATGTATGCTTTAGTACAGAGTAAGTTTTATGCCGCTGGGTGAGTGGGTCTCAAGACGTAGCACAAAACGTGGACCCGGATACACCTAGAATGTGTTTTTACATTATGGGAATCAAATTGAAAGCTGTTGATATATGCTTTAATACAGAGTAAGTTTTACACCGCTGGGTGATTAGTGTCTCGAGATATAGGCCAAAACATGGACCCGGATACCCCTTGAATGTGTTTTTATATTATGGGTATCAAATTGAAGTGTTGATGTGTGCTATAATACAGAGTAAGTTTTACACCGCTGAGTGATTAGGGTTTCGAGATATAGGCCAAAACATGGACCCGGATACCCCTAGAATGTGTGTGTATTATGGATATCAAATGAAAGCTGTTGCTGAGAGCTCTAAAGTTTCTTTTGTGATATTTGTGATTTAGTCGCATCAACCTGGAAAAACTGATAAATATGCATGCGAAGCCGAAATAAAGGCAAGAATTAATAATACCCACATACCTATTTACATATGTCCTATTCGATTTGCCTGAAAATTTCGTTTATAAATTTGCCTATATTAGTATTTACGATGCTTTTTTCCGGGAAGTATACCAGAGACGGACTGGGACTGGGATTAGGACTAGGACTGGGACTGAGACTTGGAGTGGGACTGGGACTGAGACTCGGAATGGGACTGAAAAAAAAATACATACCACCCTCTGGGACTGGCAATAAGAGATGAAGAAGAAGGAGAAAAACTTGAGAGAAGAGAAAAGAGAGAAGGAGACTGAAAAGCAGATAGAATGAGACGAAGATGGTGATGAAGCGAAAAAGACGGAGGGAGGAGTGAATAAAAAGTTTAGGAAAAAGTGTAGAGGAGTAGGGCAGAGTTAGACGGAAAAAGCTTATTAAAATGTATGCAGATAGGCCAAATTTAGGGCAGAACAACGTCTTCCGGGTCTGCTAGTACATATATAAAAATTAAATTCTGTGTGTGTCTGTGTTCCCTATGGAAACGTATTTCCCACACTTCAATCATCACCAAATTGGCTATAGGTTCATTCGAAGGGTTTTCATATTTCATAACTAAGAATTTTAAATTAAAATTTTTTTTTCAATTTCACGTGCGCCACTGGGTGGTGCGACAAATTTTCTATGTCGGCAAAAGTTACTCATACGCCGTACTTAAGTGCATAACTTTTGTTTGGTCTAGAGCTTACGGTTTCTCGAACATGTTCGAGAAGAGATTTCTTGCAAGTTTCGCCTTCCCGCGAAATTCTCGAATCTCGGATTACTCGTAAGGCTCGCGAGATTCTCGAATCTCGAATTACTCGTAAGGCTCGCGAGCTTCTCGACATAACTTAATCGATTCATTGGCTGTTTTATATAGAGCTTACGATTTCTTCTGGAGCACAAGTCAAAATGTCCGCAAAATCACACGTAAAAACCCCGAAATGTATAGAATATTGCCAATGCAGCGACTGAATTGAGAGTCAAGAAGATCGCGAGTATTACGAGTAATTCGAGATTCGAAAATCTCGTGAGCCTTACGAGAAACTCGAGATTCGAGAATCTCGCTAGAAGCAGTGTTCTTGATGTCTCGTTGAAAAATAAGATACTGCGAACAAAATTATATGTATAATAAATATGTTTTGAGTAAAATGTCATCGAAGCAATATAATCAACAAAAAAGTCACAAGTAAAAAAAAACAAGTGTATACATACTGTCCATACAGCGATTAAGTAAGAATGTCGAGAAGCTCCCGAGATTTACGAGTACTTCGAGACACGAGAATCTCGCGAGAAGTCGAGTTCTCGATATCTCGGGTCTCGAAAATCCCGCTTGTGTTCAAGAAGAAATCGTAAGCTCTAGTTTGGTCATAACATTGAATTCACAAAAACTAAAGCGATTTCATTCAGTAATTAAAAAGTTTTTATTAAATTTAAGCATTCCATTGTAAAAATAGCTGTCTATATGAGATGATAGACAAAAATTGTCCAGCTAAAATATTTTGATTAAGTTATGAGATTTCGAGTATGAATTGTGTGTGACAAAATAAAATTTGAAAAATAAAGCAAATAATGATAAATTAGAGGAATGAGAGATCTAAGAAAAAAGGAGAGAGGTAGAGGGTGTAAAAAAAGAAGAGGGAGAGATAAGGATATTATAAACGGTAAGAATGAGAAGAATTGGGAGATACGTTTTGAAGGAGATCAATAAAATCTTATTTGTGGCCCGGCCTATGAAAAGGTGGCTTATGACTCAAAAAATAAATTGCGAGAAACAGCTGTTAAAGATAAACAATGCATTTCTTCAGTTTCTTAATAGTTGTTCTCATGCATTATGAACAGTCATGCCCAAAAGGCAACCAAAAAAGGCAAAAGAGATAAGTTCTTGTGTCTATATAAAGAGCGATGTTTTTTTCAATGCACAGCACAAACCAGTTTCTGACCGAAAAAAAATCGTGTGAGTGCTCAGATTTAACAGCAATGCTGAACGAGTAGGACGTGTGTCGCTTGTGAATAATGTCTGTCGAAGAAGAATTTAGCGAGGTTTTTCAAACATATTTCTGTAAAAACGAAGAGAATGATGATGATTCTTTCGGTGATGTTGGTATCAATTACGAGGATGAACTGCAAGCATTGTTTCAAGCTGAAGGTCAAATGGAAGTGGATGAAAATATCATCTCCAGAACACTTCTAACCAAGATAGGACTTTCTAGTTTTCACCACGCGAAAGAGCGTCTCAAAAACTACCGAAACCAGAAAAACGTGGAAAAATTTTTTATTCATAAGCCACCTTTTCATAGGCCGGGTCACATATACTGATTGCTTGACTTTGCGTAACGGGAAGGAATTCGTTAAAATACACCTTCTTGTTTAGATTAGTATCTGGCCAACCCGAGCAACGCCGTGTACCCTGCTAGTATCTACTAAATATCGTATGCAGAAACTGATACAATTTAAAATAAATGGGCAGATAGAAGCCTTTTTGGGATGTTAAAGCCTATGAAACCTAATATCACATGTTCATTCGCAGGACTACTTTTCCGATCACAAGTCAATTCAAATTTGATAATTCACGTCTTCGTAAAATCTCATTTAGCAGTCCCACGAGTAAAAGCCGGGACCCATACTGCATAAAGCTGGAGGAGCCGATTCCAAAAATACCTAAGATGAACTCAGTTCTACACTTCTACACTGTTATGGTAGATTAGAAGGGCTTGTAAATGGTTTTTGATTTTTCATGTCTACTCAAAACACACAGGCGAAAGCGAAAAAGATATTTAACGGCATTAAAGCTCAAGTACTACAAAGCCAGAAAGCTATCCTCAAACTATGAACTCTACAAAGTATAGTGGGCATACATATATAAATAGCTAGTTCTAACAGAGTTTCTGCCACAGCAGGAACAGCTGTTAAAGCTCTGCTTGACCCAGTTAAATCTTTTTGGGAAACTATGATATCAAAGGAGCGTATATCAATCCTAATAAAGATGTTCTAATGGTTTTTTACCCAGGTGGAACGATTGTAAAAGGGCTTAAATCAATCCTTGAGTTGCATCAAACTGGCACAATCTTAGAGGACGGCTCGATTAGTATTCTTATCGAAAGCGTATAAGGACCCTAATTGGACTAGGCCAAAGCTTGGAGGAGTACCCCTACAAGAAAAATACGTCACAAAATATCTAGGCCCTATACTAAAAACTAAGTTGTCGTGAAAAATTTATGTGAAGAATTGCATATTGTAACGAATTTTGGGGAAATTCCCAATAATTATACACCCTCTGCTAACGTTGGAATCGCTGAATTTTCGAATAAATAACTCCAATAGTCAGTATTGCAAAATTGCCTTTATTAGACTACTGTGGGAGTAGTACTTCACGATTACAATTATACTTCACTAATAGCGTGTTTAAATCAAACTGATTGCTGATTCCTCAGCTTGCCCTGCTTTTATACTCTTGGTTACCTCCTTCGACCATTTCTCCTAAGGTCTAGACGTATCACGAACATGCCTTCTAGAACAGTTGTGTCTAATGCTTGTTTGTTTAGCTATATACATTTATATCTTTAGTTTATGTGTTTCTTCTAGCCATATGCGTGTGTATGTGTGAGTAACAACTTCTGCTCTTAGCTGTCGACTACATATATGTATGTGAAATAATCTCTCCGCTTCAAGCTGCTGGTTATGTGTATGGAATATTCCTCGTTACCTTGTACATAAGTGGGCTGCTTGCTGTTTTTGTTGTTGTAATTATTTACTAACAGCATAGTAATGCTAATATTCGCCACAATATGATCCATTTACCAAGAAAGGCGTGGAAAGAAGCACGGGGCTAAAACGTCTCTAAGATCATGTGCAAATTCTGCGACGCAAGACTCACAAAGTTGTTCATATCTTTAAAGAGAGGGGAATTAAGGCTAGCAATGGGCGTCGTAAGGCTTCTTCAGTAGCGGCAGATGTGGGAGTTGCAAGCTGCAGGAAGAAACGGATAGTTCAAACCTAACCTATTAAGAAAGCCTGTATAGTCCTATAGTTGAGCCATCTCTTTTCTATACACTGCTTGTATTGTGAAGAAAGTGGAAACTGAGCATGGCATGGATCTGGTTGCAATAAGCTGCGTCCTTTGTACAATGCAAAATTTATTAATCACTGAAGGCACAACTGACTCTATGCCCTGATTGATTGCAAATTGAGACTTAACCATTATTCTTAGCAGAGTTCGAAAAAAGTTTAAAAACTTTGACCATAAAACCGCAATTCCTCACCACCACATACAATTTTTGATTTGAGTATAATTCGTCCTATGCCACAATAGAAACAGAAACAAAAAGTATCATATTTAGTAATCTTTACCATTGTGTAAAAGCAATATAGCAAGTCTCCCTAATTACCTACATATGATTACATTGATACAAAGTTAACATTAGATACTGTAAAAAAATCCAAAGAAATGTTAATAAGCTTTTAAAAGCGCGCCTGAAAAATTCAACACCATTAGGTTAAAACAGAATATAGAATTAGATCTGCCTTCATGGTGAATAAAATGAATTATAACAAAAGGCAACACCTAGAGACCAATTGTAAGGTGAGCAGCGGGACATTCATATGGTTGAGTAGCTATAGGCATCTGCCTTTGCACTGATATGAATGTTGGAGATTCGAGTTCATTCCTCAGCTCCCGAAAAGCTAGCTGATGAAGAAGTGAAATTCAGAAACATATCCTAGTAACCATCGCCGTTTGTAAACTTTAAAATTTTTCTCTAATATCCATAACAAAACCATTGTGTAAAAGCAATAGAGCAAGTCTCGCTAAATTACCTACTTAAAATCTTTAAGCGATAAATCCAACAAACAAATAACAAAAGCCTACATATTGCGTTAAAGTGTAATTAGAAAAATTAGCACCTGTAATAATTTTGTAATTTTTTTCAAACGAACGCTGGCTACACTAAATTGCAGCCAAAAAACGACTCAGAAACTTCATAGCTTTCCTCAGAAAAAATTGTTTTCGGTTTCAATTTTCCGCTCGTGAAAATCTTACAGTTGCAGCGAACTTTTTTATCTTTTATGAACATGTTATGGAGTAATAACTGTCGAAGGAAGAAGAAGCAGAAGAGATAAAAGCACCGTGGTGAACCAAGAGTGACAGAAGTGTATTTTTTTAGTCTAGGGTTACACCAACTTCGAACTGATAGCCTCATATATATGATGTATGCATGTATTAAGAGGTGATATAAGGTCAATGGCCATAACGCTAATTGACCTTAAATGGCAACAACGTCCAATTTTAAATCGTTTTAATGGTAACAATAACATTGCGACAAATTCTGCTTTTCTGAGACGGTCATAGAGTAAACTCATATTTTATCAAGTGACAATAAGCTCGGTTATTTTGTTTCGCTTATTCACCCCCAAGAATGTAGCAATTGGTGAATTTACAAAAAGAAAAATTGTATAAAGCTACATTAGCCTGTTTTGCTAATCAAAACACAAATAAATAATATTGATAAAAGGGTGAACAACGGAAGCATTGCAAATAAAAGCAGTACTATAAAATCCAGTGTCACTGATCAAGTTCTGCTGAACGAGCCTAAACATATTCCGCCCAATTTCATTAACACATATAGTATATATTGTGGCGAATATTAGCATCACTATGCTGTTAGTAAATAATCACAACAACAAAAACAGCAATCAGCCACACTTATGTACATGTACACATTAAAGCAAGCAGCCACACTTATATACAAGGCAATGAAGAATATTCCATACACATAACTAGTAGCTTGAAGCAGAGAGCTTATGTATTATGTAGTCAGCAGAAGTTGTTACTCACACATACGCACGCATATAGCTAAATAACCAAGTATGAAGCACAACTGCTCCAGAAGGCATGCTCGGGAAAAGTCTTGGCCTCAGGAGAATTATGCGAACGGGGCAACAGAGAGTATAAAGGCCGGGCAAGCTTAGAAATAACTAATCAGTTTGATTTAAACACACTAGTAGTGAAGTATAATTGAATTTGTGAAGTATTACTCCAAAAGTAGACTAAATAAGGACCATTTGCAATACTGAATATTGTAGTTATTTATTCGACAGTTCAGCGATTCGAACGTTAGCAGACGGTGCACAATATCAGGAAATCTCCAGAAATCGTTGCAATATGTACCAAATTTTGTATAAAACAAGTAAAGGTGTCTAAGTTCGGGGGTAACCGAACATTATATACTCAGCGTGAGCTTCAATTGTACATTTGATTTCAGATAAATTACTTTTCTACATAACACGTGGCACCGCCCGTTTAAAAAAAATGTCTCCCCCGTTTCTTCTTACATAAAACTTCATAAGGGAAATATCATTGATTCAAAACTATTTTTTGCTAAGTTATAGCTTATTATTCTAGTCTACGACCCTTTTAAACTTGTTTTATATCTAAGTTGCCGTGGTCTTTAACCGATCCCGTCCATTTTTACTAGAAATATTTTCTGCCATAAGGAAAATATGTGTACCCAATTTTTTTACGAGTTATGGCGCCCGAAGCATAGAAAATTGCTTAGTCATAAAAGCGGTGTTATAAATCCACTTGGGAAATGAAACACCATTGATATAAAGCTCTTTTTTGCAAATATATAGCTTATTTTATATAAAAGTGGGCGTGGTCCTTAACCGATTTCGTTAATTTTAATCAAAGCATTCCTTATAGTAAAGGCAACCTCTCTGCCGAATGTTGTTACGATAGGTTTATCGATTTTTGATTTATGATTAATAATCAGCTGCGACTTGGCGGACATCGATTTCATCAACCACTGGTTGCTTGAAAATCGATAAACTGCCGATTCACCAGTCTCACCTACCGACATCCACCCATCGACCGATTCGTCACACGAATTTCCGGACATATAGTTCACCAATAACCGGTTGTTTGGAAATCGATCAACCGATTCGTCATCTGCGCCTCGCCAACTCATCATTATATCCACCAACATTCACCAATCCACCAATTCCAAATCTACGACTAGCCGGACATCGACTCCATCAACCAGCGGTTATTTGGAAATCGATTAACTCCTTCGTCATCTGCGTCTCGTCGTATGACCCGTCCTAACCACCGACATCTACCAATCCACTTTTGCGTCATCTACGACTCGCCACACATCGTTTCCCTCAACCACCGGCTGCTTTAAAATCGATCACCCGCTTCACCGGTTTCGACCATCACACCCGAAGCCCACCAATTGTCTGTCTAACCATTGTAACCCTCTCTACTTATCGATAACTGTAAGATGTCCGTCAACCGATACAGCGTTCGCACGTGTTCCGCCGCCTGTGCACAGATTCCACGGCAACCGGACGCTGAGCATAGATCCTACGCCTGTCACCTCTTCCATCAATCAGCGGTTGGTTACAGTACCCTTTTGTTATAACTATTCGGCACGGTTTGTGTGTATGTACGTCTGAACCAAACACCACCAACAAAATAGTATGTATTCATTTAGAAGGGAAATATATAAAATTCTCGACTCTGGATCGGCGAAGTGCTACCCCAACCTTCGACGAAACCCACCTTAGAAAGTCAAAAATTCAATTGCATTATACTTCAGTTGCTTCCATAAAAGGTTTAAGATTGGATACAGCCGTCTTCGCTTGTTTTCTTTTCCCCTTTTTCTATTACATCAACATTTACTAAGAAATCTCTTGTCTAGCAAAGGGTAAGGTTACAGACTACGGCAGCTGTCTCTTATGTGCGCCGTTGTTGTACTTTAATGTGCAGTACGCTTAGATTGGTAGTGCATTAAGATCGCCATAACGAAACAATGGTAATGACCACTTCCATCACTTGCCAAATTTACTTCATTAAAGTACTTTGGACATTTTTTTTTCTTTTAAATTTTCAAGGAATAAGATCTCAGCATAATCACAGTTCATATGATGGATTATAAGAGGTTGATTACTTAGTTGGTAGTGCAGCAAACAAATGTGCATGACTTAATGCATAGATCATTTTTGGTTGTAAATGTGCGAGTAACAGCAATTTCTTGATTCATAATTAATTTAAATATAATATTTGCAATTTCGGGAAGATAAATTACATCATGTCGAGGAAAATGCATTTCTATGAATTGGCAAACTCTGAGTTTATGCGCAATACCGACATCCATACGGCTTGTAAATTGCTCATAAAATATCGCATGTGACCCACTTCGCCAGCGAATAGCACGTCTTCACTAGGCGCATAAATTTACGAGCAATGCAGATTTTCGCAACTTCACTTTTAGTTGTTAGTGCTTTTGTTGTTTTTTATTTTTTATAGCCCAGCGGTGTTTTTAAGTGCAATAAATGCGTCTATGCACCTAAAATGTTCAAACAAGACTAAATTGTAGATGCAGCAGACTTTTGACTGATGCCTGATGCAGTAGCTGTTGGTGATCTAGGTAAGCCCGGTGCAGCAATTAACGTCTATAAAACGAGAATGGGCTGCAAAACATGAAAACCACCCACACAACACGAATTTCCCTTGTATATCGATTGACTCACCTCGCCAAAACACTGCATTTTTTGAAAAGATGTGGTTGTGTTACCGCGCCCAGTAGCCGGAAACTGACATCTCGACCTTTGGGTTTGGTTTGGCTAAGATGGCCACTTGGAGAAATATTTGTGCATTGCGAGTGCCCTTAGCGAGTTTCGGGTGGCGGCATATTCGTACAACTGGATTACTTCCTAGTGGTCCTCAACCAACCACTCGTAATCTTCGTGGTTGGTCGACAGCAAGTCCGTTGCCCTAATCTCTTATTTATTGATTTTCTTTGAAAGATAGCCCAGCGGTGGTTGTACGGTCTCGTACGCCTCGCTTATGTCGTAACCTTTCCTGGCCGTCTCATCAGCAAATTAATTGCCTTCGATATCACTTTGCCCCGGCACTCAGAAAAGGGGGACGAGGCTCCACACCTCCACACGATAGCCAACTTTGTCACGATGATGGATATCTAATGATCTATACCTGAAAGTCAAAAAACGCCGTGATATGGTTAGTGTCGGTCTTTAGGTCAATTGTGATTCCATTTAATCGTCCCCTTTGACCTTATTCGGCTAATTTCCACATGTTGGATCCTCTTAGTCGTAGAAGTTCGCACCAATACCTGTACAAGCTTTATAGAGGCATAAAGTAAAACACTACATTGGCTTTGCTGAGGTGAGCTGCTCGCGGCGCCTGACGTCCCTAAATATGGCAACCTTTGCAACTTTCCAAGCTTATACTAATTGTTGTCTAGCGCCTTCCACCAGACAAGAGGCAGTTTTCCAGTTGACCACATTGACCTTTCTCATAATAGAAGAAACGGAAAAAAACAGGAAAGTTGACATTGAAGTTGTGCAAATAGACCCACCTTCCGTGGATACTCTCAGGATTAGGTACGGAAATCGCTCGAGTATTTTCTTGCAGTCGATTGGCAAGCAAACTACCTAGATACAGGCACGCACCTTTTAAGAGTGGAGAATAAAAATACTGCATACAACAACCCATGCAACAGTAATGTGGATAGGAATTGGTCACCACAAATTTGAACTTCAAAAGAAAGGACTCTATAATTGAACACATCCCGATATCGCCACCTAAACTAGAAGCGCTAGTCAAAGCTCATTTGCGTACTTCACGGAGATCTAGTTTTAACTTGGACAACGTGCTATCTGCCGACGTGGTTAGACGAAGCGATGGGGAGTTAAGTGCCACGAGCTATCTGAGTAAATGCACATCTCACACCTCTTCACCGAGTCCTCCGACAAGAGCCTAGCCACCCTCTTTATACCCAGCACTTCCGCTTGGAAGATGATACCAAAGTTGGGAAAACGGATAGACACCCACACTTTAAGATGCTCACAGAAGACACCCGCACCAACACCGCCTACCCTTGAGGAGTTGTCGGTGTATAGTGAGTTGAGGGAAACTTAACCTTATGACACCTGTCAAAAGTTACTGATGGCGTATGACGGAGCTACATCGGGAAGTCTTCTTAATTGTAACCATACTGCCTCGAGTTCCAATAGTCAGACTCACGAAGTTTTACCGCCGAATAAGTTGCAGTTTCAGGTGAAGGTCCAGAGGAAGCTGGTTTGGAAGCACATGTAGTGCATCAGTTTGGACAAGACCTTAGTGCCCTGGCCGAAGGCTGCCCGCTGTACTCTTTGCATCTTTTTAATATTGTACTATTTTTCCATGGCCGGCCCCAGTGCTATAGCTTCATATGTTAGCATGGGTCTGACGGCGGCCGTATGTAGCCACATCACATGTTTGGATTTTAGACCCCAGTTTCTATTGACGATTCTTTTACACGAGTAGAAGGTAAGCCTTTTCCATCCTACGTTCGGTAATAGATTTCCAGCTAAGCTTGATGTCTATCTCGACGCCCAGGAAAAGAACTGTTGCCAAGAACTCTTTTTAAGACTGATTTGGTTAGGCTTTGAAGGTAATAGTTAAAATAGCTCGTGTGAAAATGTCCACCAGGTGGCACTGGACTCAAATTATAAGTAAAAACTCATGCAGATAAACGCAAACCAGTTAAAAGAATTCCACCTGCCATGCTTCACTTCTTTCCAAACTAAGCTATCCCAAGCGAGTAATGCTCACATTAATACCCACACTAATTGCTGCTAAATTTCAGATATATAAATAACAAAAATTTCAAGTTGTCAAAATAAAAATTAACACTTTTTAACAAACCCCCCCCTCACACAAATGAGCCGAGTAGTTTCGGCCGGAATGTAGCGAAACGGGTTGCTCAATTGGATCAAACAAAAGGCAACCCGCGCTACACGAACGAGGAATACATACAAATCTATATCAAATAGTGCAAGTAGGTTTGTGTGGCATCAGCCGCAATCAAGTGGTGGATATGGCGTCATCGATCACTGCATAAAGAAAAAAGTGAAATAAGATAATTCATATAACCAACAACAATGCATGTTGTGAATGTTGATAACAACAACATAGACGAAGCCAAACAAAAATGCCGTCGCAAATTCCATACCACGCCGCAAAAATGGATTTTCTAGACTTTGAACACAAAACTTTTGTAGCTCGTTTAGCCTTTTTGTTATTGTTGTTGTTCACTACTTTAATGCGTTTTGTTTTGCTTTGTTAACGAAATAAAGAAGGAGAAGAAAAGCAAAAGAAATGTTTGAAAAGTGTTGTACACAAAAAAGCCCAAAGAAAAACTTTGCGCATGTGCAATGCTTCGAACAAAGCATGAAATCCTCGCATCATTGACAAGCAGCAGCCGATACGGAGGGAGCGTTTGAGCTGTCAGCTGGCATCAAACATGCCGTATGAGTATGGACACGGACGGCTTAATGGTTCGATGGCACGCATGCGCAGTAAACTTGGCGACTTTATTGCACTGCCGCATATGGTGGTGCATGTTGTACCGTTAAGACGGCAAGCTGTTGTCAGTTCGAAACGAACAAGCGCGCGTTGGTGA
>JARSSU010006350.1:0-25752 GCA_029619165.1 Eurosta solidaginis
CCAGAGCGTTCTTTGCATGCGGTTCAGCAGCTCACTACTGCCGGTGCGCTTCGCGGCCAAGTATCCTCTGGGTAGGCCGATAACACCCGTTTAGGCGGTGAGCCAATGTGAGAATGCGGACAACCTGCTGGCTAGCCACGTCTGACATAATCGGTTTAAGGCTAAGCCGTGGGAGATTTCATCGGCCAAGCTGGTCCTGTAACAACCTCTAGTGCGGCTGCAAGGCTGGGCGTCTGTCCTTGGAGCAGCGGCCTCGGCTATGCTTAAACGTGCAAGTAATATTTTCACCCCGCTGAGCGGGTTGTGCGCTGGGCTTGGCACCGGCCACGTAAACCATACACCCAATGAATAGAACCACAAGCCTCGGATAAATACACTCTCCTATTGATGAGACCATGGCAACAGTTTGAAGACAATGAATTGAAGGGGGCATGCACCTGGAACCTCCTGCTCCCTGAATGGATATTGGTGCAGTATGCCCGGCCTGGTTGATGTCCTCACTCGTCAAAGCTAAAATCTGACTCACCGCCCATCCAAGAAATGCGTGGCGAATACAAGAAGAAAAGGGAACAATCAAAAAGTGTGACGATATATTGGAGTGGCCATGCGAATAAGCGCATTTTGCGGCGTCGGGATTACGTGGTGGGAGAGAGACTTTGTCGCAAGTGGCTGGCGTTCACGCCTGTGGACACTAGCTCCCGCCGCTATCCGAATAAAAGCAAAATTTTCTAATATATCATTATCTGCGCCCATGCGCCGAACAGAGGAGAAGACGATGCAAGGTGAAAGACACTTTTTATGAACAATTAGAAACGCACATACGAGCGCTGCCCCCGTCATGATATAAAAGCTCGTGCTTGATGGCGGACTTATAACGCCAGGGTGGTCAAAGAAGGTGTTTTTTTGCTACCTACAGTCGGAAAGTTCAGCCTACACATATCTCTGAAACATTCTCCTAACGGACTGAGGCTTGATTGACTTTGCCGGTGCTACGAAACATGGTCTTATCAGTCACGATGTTCATGCTAAAAAGATGCATCAAGCTAATGGCTTGTCTCCTAATGAATACTCGCATCAGATCGATCTTGTACGGGTGGTGATAGACGGAGCGGCATGCATCCAGTTGTTTTAGATGTGCGACAGCGATCCGAGGACCTACACTCGAGTCGCCATTATCTCGTTGCAATGCCTAAAATACGCTCACACCGCCTCACGGCACAGCTAGAAACAAGGAACTAGCAAAACACAGGAAAGCTAGACGAGTCGAAAAGCTTCATCACAACACACACACTTGCACGCAATGATTTCGCACGCTCCCGACTGCAGTCGACGACCTGCTCATCGTGAGGGCACAACTCATCCTGAAGGAATAAAACAAGAGGCATCCCTTTCAAGGGATTGTAATACTCCTCACGGCTACCTCGTTACTACTCCTAGTACAATGTGTGTTATGGTATTTAAAGATAAACGACTAATTTCTCAAGTAGCCAAATCGACCCTCTTTTCTTGTAAAAACCTCACCCATTTATTTATTCGTGCCTTTTAGGGCCACAGGTATGCCAAGCAATCGCTCACTCTTTACACATATTTGGTATTCCCAGTACAGTTTCTTTATACCAGTACGAATGTTCTCCTCCGTCTTTACAAAGCTGGTAGATTTGGTAGCATCGGAAGGTGTTTATTTAAGTTGCATGTGATAACTAATAAAAACTAAAATCACTTGTGCTTTTGACGGGATCCAAGCTTCTAAACACCCTTAACCTTCTCCAGCAGCCGAGGTCATCTTTTGGTTCCCATTTTTATACCTTTCGTGAACATGAAATGGTATATCTATTAAATTTGGTCCGATGTTTGTAACGTTGATAAATATAGAAGATCGACTCACCATTAAGTATACCGAATTGATCAGGGCGACAAACTGGGTTGATATAGCCATGTCCGTCTGTCCGTCCGTCTGTCTATTTGAATGCAAACTAGTCCCTCAAATTTTGAGATATCGCAATGAAATTTGGCACAAGGATGTATTTTTGTATTATATTAGACATTTGTCGGATCCGGTCGGATCGAACCACTATAGCATATATCTGCCATACAACCGATCGTTCATATAAGACGATTTTCGTCATTCCTGCCGCAATTTAGAAATTTGAACGTGAAACTCGGTGATATATATTCTAATATATCATAGAAGATATCCTGAAAAGATCACTTTGATCGGAGCTATATATAGTTATATCCCATACAACCGATCGTTCAGATAGAAAGATTTTTGGAAATTTCTCCCTTAATTTCCAATATAAAGGCGTTAAACTTGGTGATATTTTTTCTAATATATCATAGAAGTTTTCCCGTTAAAATCATTTCGATCGGAGCTATATATAATATATATCCCATACCACCAATCGTTCAGATAAGGGGGTTTTTTGCCATTTTTTATTTTATATTTATTTTAAAAATCGGTTAGGTATTTACATCTATTCACTATATATTTCTTATCTTATAAATCCGGTTATTTGGAGATTACGAACGGGGTAAGATTATTGTTCAGTCCCATTCATGAAAGGTAAGGTCACGTCCTTACTTGTTAAAATTAAATTATCCACACCTTCCACAAACCGCTTTTTCACAATGACCATCTCTCTACTACGTGTTATGCTAGGAATGCGATGGATGGAATACTGTAGAGAGCTGCTACAGTTTAGGAACTTAACATCTAATCTGATATTGAAGCGGCTATCAAGGCTTTGTGTTCAAACCACAGTGCGTTCATGGGAGATCTGGGTGTACCTGATCTTACTTGCGATTGCATCGAACTATTTCATGATGTAGATTATCTGGGTCCCAGGCCAAAAGTAGAATAAGTATTTCGTGCGCGTTTCACTTCAGTCTTCAGATTATTATCAAAGGTTGAAATCGGTCTCTTGCGGAGCTTTCCCTACCAGGACCGATACCAGATAAATCTACCTAACCTAAGACCTGTTTATAATAAACAACTGAAGGTGTCTCAGTTCGGGTGTAAAGGAATATTATATACTGAGCGTGAGCTTCAATTGTACATTTCATTTCAGATAAATACTTTTCTACATAAAACGTGGCACCGCCCGTTTAAAAAAAAATGTCTCCCCATTTACTCTTACAATAAAACTGATAAGTGAAATATCATTGATCCAAAACTATTTTTTGCTAAGTTATAGCTTATTATTCTAGTCTAAGACCATTTTAAACTTGTTTTATATCTAAGTTTCCGTGGTCTTTAACAGATCCTGTCCATTTTTACTAGAAATATTTTCTGCTATAAGGAAAATATGTGTACAGAATTTCATTACGATATGTTAATTTTTCTTCGAGTTATGGCTCCCGAAACATAGAAAGTTGCTTTGTCATAAAAGGGCGGTGCCACACCCATTTTTTTAAATTTGAAGTTTTTCCTATTTATTGTTATAAATCCACTTGGGAAATGAAATACTATTAATATAAAGCTCTTTTTTGCAAAGATATACTTTATTTATTCGTCCACGACCCTTTTAAAAATACTTTGTTTAAAGTGGGCGTGGTCCTTAACCGATTTCGTTAATTTTTCTTAAAAGCACTACTTATAGTATAGGTAACCTCTCTGCCGAATTTTGTTACGATAGGTTTCAAACGATTTTTGATTTATGATTAATAATATTTGTAAAATTGATTTTATCACAAGTGGGCGGTGCCACGCCCATTTTAAAGATGTTTTCAAATTTTTATCAAGAGTCTCAATATCAGTCCACACGTCAAATTTCAATATTCTATGTGTATTATTTACTAAATAAACAAGTTTTTTGTGTTTTCCAAAATTTTATATATATAAAAAGTGGGCGTCGTTATCATCCGATTTTCGCTCATTTGCAATACCGATCTATTCTGGGTCCAGATAAGCTCGCGTACCAAATTTGGTGACGATATCTCAATATTTATTCAAGTTATCGTGACAGATGATTTTGATATATGGAAGTCTATATCTATCTCAATCCATCTATACCTTTTCAACCAAACGTTATCCATTCAAAGTTAACATACTCTGTGTGCGAAGCACGCTGAGTATAAAAATGATGTATTCA
Source organism: Eurosta solidaginis (assembly GCA_029619165.1). Classification (NCBI taxonomy): domain Eukaryota; kingdom Metazoa; phylum Arthropoda; class Insecta; order Diptera; family Tephritidae; genus Eurosta; species Eurosta solidaginis. The sequence goes on from JARSSU010006350.1 coordinate 4,092, forward strand.
AGAGTAGCGAAAATAGTTTTAAGGACTACATTCTGAATTTTCAATTCTTAAAGCGGAGTCATTGGTACCGTTTGTCGTATCGCTGTAGTCGTACTTTTAACGTAACCCTATACGATACATTGTTATCGATTAATGGTGTCTTAACCTGAAAATATTCCACAAAAAATAAGTCTCTTAGTCATAACGTATCCAAAACAATGAATAAATTCACCAAATCAAATATTTTTAGGTTATGGATATGGCGAAAAACCAAAAATCAATTGGTTGGCTACGATACGGTTACGACCTTAGCTTTACGATATGTCACCAATAATCGATTACATTGATTCCCATAAGGTTGGTCGAATCAGCTGTTATGAGGTTACCGATACGGTTACCGATAGCGCACCAATGTCTGCAGGTTTAGTTTACTTGTTGTACAGCACTGTTAAAGATATAACAGTAACATAATGTATAAGAGTGAGAATTATACAGAAACTCACCACATTAGCAAAATTGCAAAGAGATGTTCAATGTGTACCAGAGCAAATAAAGAGATGACTGCAAAGAATTTCGAATTTGCTTGGCATATGTATGTAATACATACAGTATTATTTCGAAAAGCTAAAATGGTGAGCAAAATCATTTACTGCATCTAAACAAATTCGAAAAATAACACATTCGTCTTGGCGGCAACTTTATTGAGTACACATAAAGAGAATCTATTAATTTCTCTTAACACATTGCTTACTCAATTATGTAAGTAAAGTTTTTCTTGTTTTCCGAATACCTTCAAGGCCACTAGAAATACCGTAAAAATGTTTCTTAAAGTTCAGCCAGAGAATTTTAGTGTTTTTGTGATGTCGTCGATAGTTATTTAGATGAGAGTGACAGCATTAAAGGTGGCCAAATAGTTGCTGAGACATAAGCGCTGTTGGCATGTAATGTCTATAATATCCTTGAAAAGGTTTGGTGCAACTTAGCTTAGTTACAATTAAAATGAAGTGTTAAAAAGTAATTTTAAATAGATATAAATTACTTAGCTGAATGCTACATACCTCGAAGACTAAAAGAATGAATGCTTGAAGGGTATATATTCAATTAGTTTGCGGTTATTAAGAAAATTTTGCAAGAGACAGCTGCAAGGTCATTAATTGATTTATACTTTCTAAGGTAAGTTCAAATGATCTTTTAATAAAAAGATGATAAAAAACTTTTAAGGACTACCTTTATATAAATGGAACAAAAAAGAGAAGGCATTTTTTTTTACATACATAGCCTTGTTGAATTTTGGCTAAAAAAAATTTAACAATAGCTCTTGTAACAGAATTTTGGGATTTAAAATTATAAAGGTACAGCGCGTGTTTAAATTTTAAATAATCAATTAGTTAATCACAAGTACATGGTTTGCCTTAAATTGAAAGGTTGCGCTCCACTTTTATAGTTTTAAATCCCAAAATTCTTTTACAAGAGCTATTCTTAAAGTTTTTTGGTCAAAATTCAACAAGACTATGTCTGTATTAAAGGAAAAATTGCCTTCTATTTTTTGGTTCATTTATATAAAGTAGTCTTTAAAATTTTTTTAAAATTTTTTTATTTTCAATTTCTTAGTACTGCGTACAAAAAGCCAATTGCAACTTTGATTAGTAATTTAAGTAATTCCTAAGTGAAAATTCTTATCTTTATTTATTTGTTCAAAATAGATACCCGTTCTTTGGCCTTGCTCGGAGAATTCCACCCTCGTTTGTCAGCTACTTAATTTGCCCAGCTGAAAATCGTGGTGAAATTCACATACGCCTGAAATTCTAAAAGAATCGTAGCGAAAGTCGCGTACTCCTAAAAGTATGCAAGGACGTGCATTGAGTTGGGCCTTCAACGAGGTGGAACTCTACAACGCCTGCAACACTCAGGAGGCTAGCCATGAAAGTATGGCCTAATCTTCTAAATAGTTCGACTTGTGCGTTACTTAGCTCAAACTTTTTGATCAAACATTGCACTGTCACCGAGTTTTAAACCATATTTCAGGTTTCAAGTCTCTAGATATCCAGGAAGTTTGTTAAAAATCGATTACAAGATTCCCAATTTAAAACCAGTTTTTCTCAATATCTCGGTCTATGCACCACATAGTGGATATTTTTTGATAAAACATTGTTTTGCACCGAGTTCTGTCTTACGGCCCAAGTTTCATGTCCCTAGCTCATCGGGAAGTTACTCTAAAACCGATCACAAGATTCCCCCCGTTTTTAAAGGATTTGCAGTAATATTGACTAGCGCGCCACCAAGCGGAACTTTGTTTTCTATAACTTGTATTGTCATCAGGCCTCTAACCAAGTGCCAAGTTTCAAGTATATAGGTAACCGGGAACTTAGTTAAAAGTGTATTGAAAGGTTCCCAAATTAAAATTTGTTTTCTTACTATCTCGATCCGTGTGCCACCTAGCGAATTCTTTTTTATCAAATGCTGCATTGTTACCGGTTTCTAACCCATGGCCCAAGTTTCAAGTACCTAGCTCTCCGGCAAGTTACACAAAAATCGATCGCAAGATTCCCCTCGTTTTTCAGATATTTGTAGTTATCTCAATTAGCACGCCACCTAGCGGAACTTTGTTTTCTATAAACTGTATTGTCACCGGGTCTCGAACTATGTGCTAAGTTACAAGTCTCTAGGTAACCGGGAAGCTAATTAAAAATGAATTGAAATATTCCCAAATTAAAATTAATTTTCCTAATATCTCGATCCATGCGCCACCTAGCGAAATTTTTTTGATCAAATTTTGCATTGTCAATGGGTTCTGACTTACAGCTCAATTTCATATCTCCAGCTCACCGGGAAGTTACTCAAAAATCGACTGCAAGATTCCCCTCGTTTTCAGGGATTTGTAGTTACCTCAGTTAGCACGCCACCTAGAGGAAGTTTGTTTTCTATAAATTGGATTGTCACGGGTCTCGAACTATGTGCTAAGTTACAAGTCTCTAAGTAACCGGGAAGTTAGTTAAAAATGGATTGAAAGATTCCGAAATTAAAATTTTTTTCATTACTATCTCGATCCGCGTGCCACCTAACGAAATTTTGGATCAAATGTTCCATTGTCACCGGGTTCTGACCCACGGCCCAAGTTTCATATCTTCAGCTAACCGGGAAGTTACTCAAAAACCGATCGCAATATTCCCCTCGTTTTTTCAGGGATTTTTAGTTATCTCAGTTAGCGCGCCACCTAGCGGAATTTTGTTTCCTGTAAATTGTATTGCCGCCAGGTCTCGAATTATGCGCTAAGTTACAAGTCTCTAGGTAATCGGGAGTTAATTAAAAATGGATTGAAACATTCCCAAATTAAAATTAATTTTCCTAATATCTCCATCCATGCGCCACTTAGCGGAATTTTTGTGATAGAATATTGCATTGTCACCGGGTTCTGACTTACGGCCCAAGTTTAAAGTCTCTAGATCGTCGGGAAGTTACTTAAAAATCGATCGCAAAATTCCCTGCGTTTTTTCAGAGATTTTCAGGGATTTTCGTTTATCTCGATTCGTCTGCTACTTGACGGCATTTGGTTTCCTACGAATTGTAGTGCCATCGACTCGCAAACTATGTGCTATGTTTCAAGTCTCTGGATCACCGAGAAATTAGTTAAAAGTCGATCGCAGAATTTCCATTTTAAAATTATTTTTTGGTATATCTCGAGCCGTGCGCCACCTAGTGGGCTTTTTATTCACTTGCATTGTAATATCTCCCAGATCTGAACTACGTTCTAAGTATCAAGGGTCTATCTCAACGGGTAGTTACCAAAAAAGGCTCCGTAGGTCAAAAATTCGCATGGAAATGAGGTGACAAACATGAAAGGGACTTAATGTAAAGGTATAATAAATGATTAATTAACATTTTTAATGAAAATGTAGATCTTAGGCCAGCTGAAAATACAGGTTTAGATTAATTCAAGTTTGCAAGGCTTAGCAATGAAGATATTTTACTACAACTATTTATGCGCTCTAAACAACTATAGTTACTCATATACCGAATCGAGCCTGACAGCTTAACGTAACGTTTAATAATTTTGACAGCTGACTTTCGAGGTCGCCACTGCTGCTGCTGCCAATAGTCTGGTGCAAGTGCAGGAAAAGACTTGGCATTTAATTGCCTTACCCTGTATCTGCTGCACGTTAATTTAAATTAACACTTTTGCGGCAAGTTTGTAGAAATAATGGATATACATATATGGGGCTTTTCATGTCAAATTTTTCGCACGAAAAAACTTGATAACTTGAAATTCCCCAAAATTGTTGAATATGTTCTCATTTTAGGGCACATCACTGTCCAAATGGAGTAACCAAATACGAAGAGATAGCGGGAATAAAAGGTGTCGAACTTTCCTTCTTTCCTTGAGATTTTTTTAGTAAATATTTAGACAAACGTAAAGTTTTATATATTTTTTGTTTTAAAATTAGCGCATAATTCCTTTAGCTTCAATAAAAAAAAACGCCCACAAATTAGCATAGCCTCAAAAAGTAACTATTATTTTTGTAGGGAAGTAATTGAATTTTATCTTGAGCAACACAAAATGAAAATCGAAGCAGACTCGTTTTGCCATAGGGTCCAATGTTTTAAGAAAATTAAAAAAATTATTACAAATATTGGCAAATTTTTATTTTTTTATATTTTTTTACAGTACAGAAAAAGTACTATTAGAATCATCCTACCCCCTTTTATTTCTTTTAGCCTTGAAATTTAGTGCCCTAAAATTATTTATTGAAAAAATCGCATTGAAAACAAGACAGTTTTCGACACCCTGTATGTGTTCATATATGTCGATTACTCTTTTTCACCGTTGATGTAACTTGAAATGACAGCATTTCTACCAGCTGTGGTGTATTATGGAGCCATCAAGTTTTTCGAGCGAGAGCACTTCACTTAAAAAGCCCCATATGTATATTGCTGCTTTGGAGCAGGTAGGCAATTACAAAGTAAGTTCTTCTCTCGGCTAAGGAATATCATGCTCTATAAGTCACTTGCTGTTCCTTTTCCGCTTTATGCTGCAGAAACATGGACCAAGGCAACATCAGATGAAGTCCAGCTGTGAAGTTATATGAATAAAAGATGATGCTCCGGTTAAGAAAATGTATTTTTATTAGAACCTGCCCACGCAAGCAAAGGACATGGGTGGGCCCCACTCCGCTGGAAGGACCAGGTGGAAAACGAATTAAACTCTCTTGGCGTGACTAATCCGCACCAATAAACCCAGAGACAGATAAATTGAAAGATATTTCTTGCACCAAATTTTTATTTCATAGTTTATGTACAGTTGAAAATTAAGGTTAAAAATAAATTTGATGTAAGCACTCTGTTTTTTTAAAGGGCCTGGCAAAGTTGACATAGTCATAACGCCATAGTCATAACCACATTTTTACTTATCCATATCAATTGACATCAGTTATTGGCGCTTAACCTAAAAATCGTAAAATTTTCATAAAAATGAAGAAAACGCAAAAAATACAAACATATTCACAAACAATAAGTCTCTTAGTCAAAACAATAAATAAAATATACAAAGAGTTAATAAATTCGCCAACTCAAATATTTTTAGGTTATGGATATGGCGAAAAACCAAAAACTAATTGCTTAGCAAAAGCCAATGGTTATGCTAGGTATTATGGTTTGGCAACATTGAACAATTACATTGATTTCCATAAGGTTGGTTGGATCAGGTTTGCCAGGGCTTTAAATCCAACCAACTACACGCAACCAATATTATGCCATCTCAAAAAAGGGCGCCGGTACGTATACGTAACATATTCGTTATATTATTATTTGGTATAAAAGAGTTACATACATAAATACAAAAAAGTTAAGCTAATATAAACCGACTAAAAAAAAAGATTTTTAAAATTAGGCTTCAGAAAAAATATCCTGCAAACATATTGTAACGAATTTTGGGGATTTCTGATAATTATGCACCTTCTGCTAACGTTCGGATCGCTGAGCTGTCGAATAAATAACCACGGTTGCCGTTTGCCTAAAATTTTGCGTACCAAAATTAGTACCAAACCGAAAAAAATGTACCAAATAATTTGCTCGGCAAACAATATAACATTTATTAAAACAATTTTAAGCATTTCGTCTGCTGACATAAATTTACACAGAAACGGGTTTCATTATACATACATACATATGTGTTTGTGTAAACATAAAATGACGTAAAACATTTTTTCTTCTAAATATAACATATAATGAGTAAAAGTAAATAAATAAATTAAAATGTCCACAATTCCTTTCATAAAGGATAAATGGTAGTTAAGAATTATTAAGAAAAATTTTCGTTTTAATATTTTGATCAACTGAAATTTAAAAAATTTTACTTTCCGTCCAAACGTCACTACATCCTATGGAAAGCTCTTTGGCGAGCATAACATTATTAAGTGTTTTAAATAAAATTTTATTTCGCAATTTTGTCTTTATCAGACTCAATTCAAAAAATTTTCGCTCGGCAGCTGCAGAGCTATGGAAAGGCATCCGCTTCAGAATAAGACAAATGTTATAATAATTTTAATTTCCTTAGCACTACTTGCTGGTGCTATTTTGCATCACAAATAAATAGGGTACTCTTTACAACTTTTCTAAAAATATCAAAGCGACGTATGACAGAGAAATAAGGGCCCATTACTGATACTTAGCATAGACTGGACTTGACTTGACGTAAGCTTGGCAACTTAAGGGACCCATTACTGATACTTAGCATAGACTTGACTTGACTTGAGAACTGTCACTTACAATTATGTTAAATGAACATTGCATGTTACTGATTACTCAAAACTTAGCAAGACTTAACTTGACTTAGAAGTCTGTTGAATTTTGATTTTCTATGTAAGTTCTAAGTGGCGTTTACATTTTGAGATGCCATTTGTTTGTTTCCATTTCATTTTGACATTTTGTCATACAAATTGACATGAATTGATTATGATGCCAGATTGTATGCGATAAGTGGAGTATAATCGTGGCTAAGTTGCCAAGTTTACGCCAAGTCAAGTCAAGTCTATGCTAAGTATCAGTAATGGGCTCTTAAGCCACGATTATACACCACTTAGCGCATACAATCTGGTATCATAATCAATAAATGTCAATTTGTATGACAAAATCTATGTGAGGTCGTCACGGTATGGCCAGTTCAACTTTACTTAACATATACATATATGAAATCTCTTAAAATAAAAAGTAGATATCAATTTTACAGTTATTCAAAAAAATGGTTTTGGAAAAAAGAATTTCAAATAACAAAATAAGTGAAATCTCAAAATGTAAAAAAATTAAATTTCGATAAATTTTTCAACGCAAATGCTCCAAACTAAGTTTTCTTATTTTTAAAATTAGTATAATAATAGTTTCCATGAAAAATCTGCAAAATGAGCCAGAATAATAATAAGTTATACTTAGAAACTTCCTATTACTCAATCCAAAGGATCCAGTTTTCTCAATTAAAAAAAAATATGTAAGAAAATGATTTTAAAATTGAAATCGTTTTGAAAAATTTTAAAAGCTAATACAGCAATTTCAAAATTGGTTTTTAAAACAATATTAAAATCACCAAAAACTATTTTTATTTCCGAAATTTTTTTTTAAAGAAAGAAAAAGTTGGTATAAAAATTTATTTAACAGTTTTCAAACCATTAAGAATAATTTTCTGAATTTTTTATGAAACAAAGATAATTTCATAAAAGAATATCTAACTAAAGTTTCCAAAGGTACGCAATTGGTGCAACAATAAATTTCAAAAAGAGAACTCGAAATAAAATTTTGAAATTGGAAAAATGTGTGTAAATTTCGAAAGCAATATAAGGGTGGGTCGATTTGTATGGACGAAAGTTAACCGATATTGCGCCATCGATTTTTCGATAGGATTTGGGCTCAAGAAAAAAAGTTACACTATGCATACCCAAAAAAATAATTTTCGAGCCCGGCGAAATTTCACTTTTTTTGAATTTTATCGACTTTGATTTTTAAAGTTTTTTTCATGACCTACTAAAAAAATTTGCATGTGTATAAATGAAACAAACTGTTATCGGCAACGTTATAAACGGACATTTTTGAGTCGGACAGCTTATATATGAAAATTTTACAATGAAATAACAATTTTTTTAGTAGGTCACGAAAAAAACCTTAAAAATCAAAGCCAAAAAAGTCAAAAATCGACCCTGTCTAAGCAATATATGGTTAAAAAAATAGAATGAGAAAAAGATTTTAACATTTGAATAGTTTGGATTGGCATCGTTTAAACAAAGTTCTTTAAAAAAATTTCCTAATTTTAAAATCTTGAAAACGTAAAAAAATTTTGCAAAAATTAATGCAAACAATTTTTCGAAAGGCTAAAACACGAAATTTTAAAATTTTAAAAACCCGAGAGTTTGAAAGTTAAAACGTGGAATTTGAACAAAAAAAAAGTGTTGATAAAACGCCGGCTTATAATAATTGAATATTCGGTTATTATGTATGTTTTTCTAAGAGAAACTGCAAAGAAAGAAACATTTACCGGCATATTGCGATGGTACTATTTCGAAAACCGCCACATAATCGTCAACAGGCAATTTCGTAATGTTATCAAAGGTTTCACCGAGATTCGAAATGCGAATCACACGGTAAAACCGCAGTTGCCTTAACCACTAGGCTATCCTGCACTGAAAGAAATGGTGCTAGTAAAATCAACAAATCATTTCTGTAGTTCTTGACTTAACGGAGATTCGGTGAAATCGATCGCATTATGATTAATTCAACCGAGTTCTTTGTCAAATGAACAAATTAGTTTGTCATTTCAACAGAAGAGAAATTGGCCCTCTTAAGTTAACAAAATTCTGTAAAATTTATAGATTGCGAGAGAAGAAATTGAGAATGAGCAAAGAATTGGGAATGAGTTTTGTGACTACTATTTTCATTTCTATTTGCAAAGCGAAGTTGAAAACTATAAGCTAAATAAATTACAAAATATAAAATTTGGTGAAAGTGCGTTTAATAAATCAAAATAATAAAGTGTATAATGTTTAATGTGTGCCAGCATATTTGATGTAAACCCAATTGACGTTCGGTTAGTAAGTGCCACCGTGGTGTGATGGTAGCGTGCTCCGCCTGCCACACCGTATGCCTTGGGTTCCCACCCGGGGCAAAGCAACATCAAAAATTTAGAAATAAGGTTTTTCAAATAGAAGAAAATTTTTCCAAGCGGGGTTGCGCCTCGGCAGTGTTTGGCAAGCGCTCTGAGTGTATTTCTGCCATTAAAAGCTCTCAGTGAAAACTCATCTGCCTTGCAGTTGCCGTTCGGAGTCGGCATAAAACATGTGGGTCCCGTCCGGCCAATTTGTGGGGAAAATCAAGAGGAGCACGACGCAAATTGGAAGTGAAGCTCGGCCTTAGATTTCTTCGTAGGTTATTGCGCCTTACATTTATTTATTTATTTATGTATGTATATGGCAACATAGGTACTTTCGTACAAAACTGGCGCAAGAACTTTTTTTGTTCATTTGACTACTAAAACGGTCAATTACGAATCAACGATATGTGCGCAGTTGATTCATAATCTTGTTGCGATGGATAAAAATTAACAGAAATTTCGGTTAAATTGACCCATATTTCGGTTGATTTTACCAGTCTTTTTATTTCAGTGTGCTTGTATTTGTTTCTTTTTTAATTCATTGCCATGAAATATTTCTTTCTTTGCAGTTTCTCTTAGAAAACATAATAATTGACTATTCAATCACTATAAGCCGGTGTAAGGCTCAGAATTCTTAAATAAGTATAAATTGAACACACCATTAAACAAACAAACATATATATTGATAAAATTTATTTAAAAACGAGAATTTAAAAAAAGAATTGATTTTAATAAAATGTCAACTTCAAAAATAATTAAGTTTAAGTTTATTGGTTTAAAAAACGAAATCAGTAAATATTGGCAGAATAAGGCAATCAAAATTACAAATATTTGGTATATCTGGAATTTTTTATTTCTAAAAATACTTAACAACCGATTTAGAAAAAATTTTGGAATTTCTATTTTGGACAAAAAGAAGGGCAAAAAAAATTTTATTTTGCAAGCGAAAAGTAGTAGAAAAAAAATCAGGACAGTGGAGCTTTTACTTATATCTACTTGTTAACTTTCCACCAACACTCCAAGAACCATTTCATATTCTCCCGACACAGTCCATGATTTCTAGTCATATATCAGGACAGATGTGATAAGCGAGCGACGTTTAGAGCGTCATTTTTGTACGACGAGAGCGGTCTTTACTTTTCAGTTGCATACTCAATCAAAAATAGCAACTGCTGGCATAAGTTATTCTCTATTTGATTTTTAAGCTGAGATTGTTTTTGCTGTTAATGCTGGTTCCCAAATAGATAAAGTCCCTAGATAAAATCGAGTTTATATCCGTTATCAGTAACGTGGCTGCCAAGATGCGAATGCGCCGATTCTTTCTTGAACGTCAGCAAGTACTTGTTCTCTTGTTTTTATTTACAGCAAGATCCACTTGTTTCTTTGTCTCATCCCAAGAAGGCCGAGCTCATAGCGCCTTTGTTCAGTTCAATTATATTAATAACCAGCATTCACCAGCAATTTTTGACCTTAGGCATTAATTCATTTGGCAAAATTTTGTTATTCGAGCGGCGAAATTTTTTCTGTCCACTGCAACCTATTCCTCTTTGCCGCCCTTTAAATGTGGCTCAATTTTATTGGCCATTTTCATTTTTCATATTAAAAATTGTCAAAACGTGCGCTTTATAAAGCGAATAGCAACAACTTTGAAATAAGCACAAAGCAAATTAATGAAAAATGTGTAAAAGTACAGAAAAAAAATTTTTGAAACACAAGATATGTATGACAAAAAAGTTGAAAGTAACATTCCGAACGTGTGGGCTCTACTTTATCATATAAAGGGTGGCTTAAAATGTAAAAATTAATTTCCGCACGAATATCCAAATATTCGAGAGAAACGTATGGTAATTTCGATGTGCAGAAACAATTACACTTACAGGTTATGTAAACTGCGTGGAAACGAGGCATGATGAACAGTGTGATTTAAACTTGCTGTAAGTAAAGTACGCTGAAGTATAGCAGAGTGTTTCCAAATTTTATTTGACAACAGAAAACTCTCTTAAATCCAACTAAAAATTAATCTTGCCAAAAAAATGCCACTTCGAACTAGGTAGGCAATTGAAAAGTAAAGTCTCTCTTCATAAAGTTTTTCGAAAAATTTAAGAATTTCTACGCGTTGGTGAGCGAGTTCGGAAGAAGATGTTATGATGAGCTGTGCGAACTTTACGCGGACCTCAACATAGTTCAGCGAATAAAAACACAGCCGCTTCGCTGGCTAGGCCAGTTATGCGAACTAAAGATGACGCTCTGGCCTGGAAAGTATTTTTATCGGAATCCGCACATGAAATCAGAGGAAGAGGGCCCACCCACTCCACTGGAAGGACAAGGTGGACAATTATTTAACTTCCCTTGCTGTGACCAATTTGCGCCAGTTGGCAGAGCGAAGAACGAAGCGACTGGCGCGCCTTATTTAACGGTCATAATCGTTTAAACGGTTAAACGTCTGTTCAGTTAGTAAGTAGCCATCAGGCTAGGTTTAAAATATGCTTACTCAACAAGAAGAGGATTTCCTTGAACGAATATAAGCCGGAGCTCCATCACTATACTCTTGTGGGTTGTTCTGAAGCTCCTGGAATTGTTGCTTGGCAAGATTTGGCCAGATTCTTTACAGACATCGCCTACGCATGTAGAGCCTGACTTATTTGGGGGGATGTGAAGAAGAAATATCTATTTTACAGTTGTTTTCAAAATAAATTAAAAATTTACGTGAGAGTCGAACGATTGCATGCCATCAGAAATAAGAAATGTAGACACAAGGAAAAAAAGAGAAGATGTGAGCTAAGTTACCTTATGACCTAATAGAACATCGGAAAGCTTTTTTGAAGAACTTAAATCATACGGGGGTATGGGAGGGCTGAGGAAATTTGGATGAGAGGGAAATACTTAGTAGGACAAAAGCAATACCTTCAAACGACTAACTGAGGGCAAAACCAACTCACAAACAAATACACTGAGGTGTGGGTACTGTCCAAACAATAAATAAAAGAGGTTAAGAGGTCTTCATTATAGAACCCGAACTGATAGCTTTAATATTCATTGATCTATCGGCACTTATGCTGAGAACATGAGCATGATCAATCCATAATCTGTAAAGAGATAACTATCAGTGAGACTGTTCCTACTAGATTACGTCTAAAAGTTATTCTGAAATTAATTTTAAGAACGTCTGAGAAGGTTGTTTAAATAAGAGCTTTCAAATAATCTTTACTTTGATTTCCAAATTATGTACCCATCTAATGCTCTTCTCTGCAAAAATTGGATTTTCAAAGTTTAAAAACGTAACCTTCCTCCCTTCATGCCCAGTAACAACCCCCAACCTCATATGCTTCACGTATTCCTGTCCTTCTTCCATTCCGCGTGCTTATCAATCTCACTCCCAATCTAACCCACAACTCACAACAAGGCCCAACCTATTTTTAAACGCGCACTTCCAGCTCACTTTAATTCCCACTTCCACCCAAACCTCAATCTAACACTCACTCTCATTTTCATTTGAAATTCTAACTTACTTTAGCTCCCACTCCTACTCCAAATCCCACTGCTTTACTCACTCTCACCCCTGCACCACTTCGACACCCACTTGCATTTTAACTCGTACTTTAACTCCCCCGCTCCCGCTATCACATTCACTTCCACACCCACTCTTACTCCCACTCCACCACTCTTTCATTAACATATGTATAGTATCCATCTTAAGTATGTTATAGCTATCTCAACTGCTTGCAGAGATATTCGTAGAACCTCTGATTTATAACTGACATTTTGCTTTTGAAACACCATTTATAGAGCTTTTCTTTTTAACTCATGAAACAAGTTGACACCTGCTCAACATTTGCAACGTGTTATGTAACTTTTGAAGTCCGCAGTTAACATAAGTCGGTCAGAGGCTCGAATGGTGCAAAGTGTAGGTGTATAAATGTAGTTGCATGACTTTTGTTGCACAACCACAAACACTTTTCATGCTTTTAATGATTTATATAAAGACTTTTTAATCAATGTATAATGTTAAAAAAAAACCAAAAACTTTACTACATTCATTAACAGTTGGTAACTGTAATTTCACATTAAAGGAACAAATTTTCGAAATAAAAATTGCGAAGGCTACTAATTTAGCTGCTACAGGGCATCTATAATTACTTTTCATAGAAGGAACGTGTTTGCCCCAAAGGTAAGAATATTTGTGAAACAAATGAATAATTATAATAAATACGTGATTTCTTTTTTATTGGCTTTTCAAAAGTGTACATTTGGTTCTAATGAGAGACACTGTGGGAGCATAGAAACTACTTATTTAAGTTTCAACGTTTTACGCTAATTTGGTAAAATATTAGCGCAGCTCTCAACCTATTTGTGAGCAAGCTCTCGGGGAGTTAGTGCCTTGAAACTTGGAACACATTTCGGAATCCAATGAAAACTTAACGTGAGGGAAGAAAAATTTTAGTCCAGGTATCGTTAAAAGTTAAAAAATTCTCCGAACATAGAATGTGGAATCTTCCGACAGCTATTTGTAAAATTTCACGTAGAGTTAGATTCTTCAAACTAAAAACGTACTTCGGAACCACATGACAATGCAACATAGGGGGCAAAATATTTTCGTTTGGTGGTCCAGGGATCGCGAAATTTCAAAAAGTCATCTAAACCTGGAAATTTTGCTTTCGAGTTTTAAGGAGCTGCGCGATAAACTGGAACTTTGAACGAAACTTTGTGCTTTATTAGTTTGTAATTGGGACAGGGATCCAGATATTTAAAAATTTTTCGAAAATCCACTACAACTTTTGGAGATCTTGAGATCGCTATTAGAGTAACTTCCCGGTGAGATATACACTCGAAACTACGAGGAAAATAATTTTCGCTATGGTTCAAAAGAAAAATCATCCAAATTCGAAAATTTGCCTTCGAGTTTTAAGGAACCTCCTGATAACCTGGAAACCTGAAACTTGAATAAATCTCAGATCCGGGTTTTAAAAGCTCCTTAGTAATTTAGAATACATAGATATCTATACATCTAATATTGGCGAAATATCCTCAATATCGGAAAAATTAATGTATCGAATTTACTGCAATTCTCCTTATTTGCAATCTTCTGCTAACGTTCGAATCACTGAACTATTGAATAAATATCTCCACTATTCAATAACGCAAAATAGCCTTTATTAAATTTCTTCACAATATAACGATATTCACAATAACACTACTATTTCAAAACCAATAGCTTGCTTAAATGAAACTGATTTTCAAAATAATACTGCCATTGCTCGCTAGATAGCGTCTTAAATCCAACTGATTTTTTGCGCCTCTACTGTTGCTGCCTTTTATAGTGTTTGGTTTACTCGTTGACATTTCTAGGCGGTTCTGTTCTAAAATCTACTAGTTGGTTATCTGCTATAAGTTTCTCAGCTATAACTACAGATGCACAATTTTTATAGCTTCTCTCAAAGCTCATGCGCGTGTGTTTGTGAGCGGACACTTCCACAATTATAATTGCGTATCTCAGATAAGATATCTGCATATGTTTGTGCGTTGCTTTTCCACTGCGTGTACGTACATATGTGTAGACATAATGATTGAATTATTGATGTGCATATAGCCACTGCTTAGCATCGGCTTAGAGATGACAGTATCCTTAGTGTTGCTAATATACGTTACATTACGTTACTTTCAAATGAACATCATTCTGATCCAGAAGACTTCTTTTACAGGCGTTAACAATTTGTAGGAATACTGTTCACGGGACAATATGAGAAAAAAACCTTACCTGGGCTTAACGTTCAATGGTGAATGTTGCAAGCATGTATATCTTATTAAGACACCCCAGCAGCTCTACAGATCGAAGCTGAAATACTCCATGTAAGAAGAGAAGTGATATGCTTAACAGCAGTTTATGATTAATTTCCAAAAACCTGTGCATTTTACAGACAACTTATTGATATATGTCTGCACAAAAAACTGCTCAAAGCCTCATCTAAATATGATCGATAATATTTTATATCGAATTATGTCGGGTTAATCCGTTTCAGAACACAATTCCGGAACTGGAGAAGAGCGGACTCTTCAAGGAGACGCGCGTCGCTCTGGGTACTGTAGTGGTTAAAATCTTATTTATCTTTACAACTCACTATATCCTGCATGTTAAGCGTGCCAGCTTAACAATAACCATATTTCAATTTAATGTGAACAAAGTAAGGAAGGCTAATGCCAAACCTGTTGAAACTGCAAGTTCTTTAAACTCTGTTAGAGGATATTGATCATAATTATTAACTAATCGCACATATCTACAGGTCGAATAGGCAGAATGGCATACAGCGCTGGCGTCGGCGTTATTTAAGGGGTTCTCGTTATCTCAAGCACTGATAGCCTGCATACCTCCTCAAGTATTTGATGGTCTATTCTTGTTTGTGAAGCCGTTCACCAAACATTGACCTCGTAGTATGATGTAGACTCAACAATCACTGAAAATACTGAATGAAAGAAAGAGGGCAAAAGACCCAACGTACACCCCAGCATTCTTTTCCATGCATAAAGTTCGAGGCGTTCTTCACCCTTTCTTCCACGTTGAACTTCCACGAAAACGAGCGGTCTAGAATTTGTCTTAAACATTTTGTGAAAGACTTATTCCTTGTTAGTAAAAAAGATCCATCTTTTCCGCATTTACGGTCGACCCGACATTATAAAGGTAGGTATACGTATATATATATATCCCGAAGTACCTGTTCCATTAGAGAGCTAATCGTTGAAAGGCGCTTTCTACTTGCGACAATTTCAACGTCATCTGCGAAAGCCGTAAATTTGAAGGGTCTCTCAATTAACTGCCTGAGCAGTTGGTTGATGGCCAGCTTTCACAGCAGAAGATATAATACCTCGCCCTGCAGCGTGTAATTATCTTCTGATTTCGTGGCCTATTCTAGAGTAATCTTCCTCCAATTTGACATGAAGCCGATCCATCTGGTTATGGCTGGATGTAATTCAATGTAGCTTAGAACATCCATGATCGCTCGCTTATAGACATTGTTTAAAGCCCCGGCAATGTTTTAGAAAACTTCAAAGCATACTTCTTATATCCCAGGGCTTTCTCTTTGTTCATAACCACCCTATGCAGTGCCGTGTCTACACACTTGCTTTCGCAATCTACGTTAATTAACTTTGTTTAAGTAAAACCAGAAAAGTGCAAGTAAGTACATTCCCATCTTAAGTTGATATAATTAGCTCACTAATATAATTACATACTTAGTTGAAATAGAATACGAACTCATTTTCCCATAGGATAGAATAGGCTAGGTGGTAGCTGCCCTGATAAGGATAGCTCACTTGGACAACACGAAGGTCCGTTGTGATACCACATACACCAAAAATAACGGTGACTTAGATCTAGCTACTTAGAGAATCGTTGGGTAGCAACGATAAAGCTCCGAATGATACCGATCTCAACTTTGGATAAATCCTCGGGAGATCCAAGTGAGTCGCGACCGAAGTAATTTCGCCTAGTTCTGGCAAAAAGTGATTTGGTGATTCCACCTCATCATCCTCCATACAGCTGCAGCATGATGAAGTTTCCAGTATATTGAGACGTACCGCATGGATACCCATGGGACAGTGCCCTGTCAAAACCACAATGACCATTGATAGGTGAGCCTTAGTGAACCCAATTATTTCAGCAGACCTCCTGCCATCCACTTTCGGCCAGAAAGATCTTGCTACCCTGCAAGACGTGGTGTCCACCCAACGTTTGCTGAGCTGACTCGAGGCCCAGCTATGGAGGAGCAATCCACAGGTGGCCAGCTGGATCCCGAAATCCCTACAGCCATCTTCATCCGGGTCAGTTGTACCGATGCGGGCTAAGATCCGCTTGACAGTTACCCGGGATATCACTATGGCCCGGGACCCAGATGAATCTTAATTGTAAAATAATTCGATGCAATCGCAAGCGAGGTCAGGCACTCCCAGACTACCCTCGACCGCACTGTAGTTGAGCTCAAGGCCTTGATAACCGCTTGGCTATCAGAGTAGATGTTAAATTTCCTAACCGTAGTAGCACTGGATAGCATTCCATCCACCGCATCCTTAATCGCAGCAACTTCCGCTTGGAATACACTGCAGTGATCAGCTAACTTAAACTTGCGGCTTAAATTTAGCTCTTGACAAAAGACCGATCCCCCCCAACCTTTCCATCCAGCTTCGTCCCATCCGTGAACAAGTTAACCGGTCCCAGGCCCTAGATAATTCCTCTTCCCCAATCCTCTCTCTCTGGAAAGGCTGGAGTGAAGGCTGTATAGGGAGCAGTTATCGGCACAAAATAGTCCGTTCTGTCCGGGATAAAGTCAAAACTGGTAAGAAGGCTAGAGTGTCCGCGGTCAGAAAGTCCATATCCCATATCACGAAGCCTGACCAACGACTTTGCCGCGGCCGCCTTTTCCGCAATATCATTTGCCCATAAAAATACCAAACTCTAAATTGACTTTTTATTTGAAATAAACGTAGCGTAACAACTGCTTTGCAGAAATTATTAAACGCAGAACTAGCCTTTGAATAAGACCAAATTCGCTGTAGTCGAAAGGCACGTGTCAAAACTCAATCTAAAAAAAAATATATATATAAAACCAAATTGTTAAAAAAATTTAAATAAAAATTTACTGGAATTGCTAACAACCATCTTAATTTAAAATCGGTTAGCATTAGGTAGGTATGTCGAAGAAATTTTTTAAAAATCGAGAGTGAAGCAAACCAATTTTTTTTTGTGGTTTTTGCCTATTTATGTATCACACAAAAACACACCTATAGAACATTTAGGTAGCTGAGGTCGTTTTCATGAAAACGACTTCTGATTTTAACGTTTATTTCTCACAAATGCAGAAAAAGCCGAAAATAATTTGAATTAAGAAATGATTCAACTGCGGAAGCTATTGCATATTAATATTTATAATCAGCTGTGGTTTATGTTGGTTCGTACGAGACGGTATGCATTGACATATACAGATAGCATAGAATTTTTAAAGATGTCCGTTTTTGCCTACAGCTTAACCGGTCGTCCCAACTTTCTACACATAACTCTATCCACTGTAGCACCCCTAATTCCGTATAATTGTCCTTGCGTCCATACGTTCAAAGGCCCCTTGCCGTTTTTCAGAATTCCCATACACTCTAAAGCGTTCAACGGTTTTCATAAAAAAACTATATATATATCCACCTCGTCCATTCGTTTTTTGCTTTCTTCTAAACATTCGTTCCTTCATCAACCTCAAGGGATGTGTTTGTGGGTTAGATTAGGTTGAACTGACCGGTCAACAAGGACTTAATTTGTCCAAAGTATTACCAGAATTTGGTTGACAATCAAAACGAAAACCCCCAATGAGGCATTGGGACTTATGTGTATAGAATAACTCTATCCTCTTGGCAAATTCAAGAAGTTTTCCAGGACTACCCTAGCTGCTGACTTGAGATCTGGAAACTCTGCTGCCCATTTACAGCTGGATTCTTGACCGTGCGAGCTCAGGAAGCGAACACAAAACATTCTCCACCGTTTCTTACTGCAGCTGGCACTTCCTGATACTGACGAAGCCTCATTTATAAGCATATGATGCCAGAAGGTGGCATGCCGCATGTCTGTCCAATTTGAGCCTTAAGTCTTCTCTCTTCAGAGATATTAGCTACCTTTTCGATCCATCGTCGTAGGATTTGCACATAATCTAAGAAACGCCCCACGCTTCTTTCCACGCCTTTCCTGCTTGACGGATCATATGCAACTCCTCTCTATTTTTAATTTTTCCCCAACTTAATGGGAAGTCTATGGTCGAGTGCTACATCCTGTTTTTGTCAACTCATCGACCTTTTTGGTAAAGTCTACACCATTATGAACGAGAGAACAGGGTAGATATATGGTCCGACCTTAGCGAAGTTTTTCGAGTGCTTCTTTGCATTACGGGACACTTCTTGATAAGGTACTGTGTGAGATTATTGCCTTGATCACCACCTTTCTATTAATGTATATATTGACGTAACTGCAGCTTAAGCACTCTTCTACCAGAAATCCTGCTGCTTTTTTTACGCCTAAGATTTCTGCCTAAATGACACTGCTGTAATCTGATAACCTTTAGGATATACTAATTTCTGGTTAGACACAGTTAAAAGCAGACCCGACTCCTTCCATTAATTTGCAACTATCCGTATACAAATGTGTAGTATTTTCTTCCATTTCTGCACCAACACTATAGCTCAGTTGTGGCCCCGAGATCTCTTTCGAAGCCCAGGCACTTAACCATTTATTCCGTCTGCATACCCCTAAAAGTTTTTTTGTATACGTACTTTTTTGTGTGACTGTTCATCAAACAAAGCCCCATAGTAAAATATGGGTTTAACAATTGCCGTAAATACCCAATGAGAGAGTTTGGATGATAAACACGCCGATAGCAAATTGATAACACTCCGATACGAAATCGATAATTTTTCAAAAATAAATCGATACATTTTGAAAATTGTTAATTTTTGATAAAAAATGTCTAAGCTTTTTAAAACATATCGATAACTTTTCTATAAGTGTATTACAAATCCTTAACTTTTAATAACAATCAATAGATTTTCAATAACCAGTCAAAAATTTTTCGATAAACAATCGATAAATATTCGATAATAAAATGATAAACTTTCGATAGCATGCCAAAAAAAACCTATTCCTCATTCGTAGGCTTTTTCATTGATAGAAAATTTATAACACTTCGAGAAAAATCTATAGCTCAACTATGCCTCGTCGGTAACACACACAGTACAAACCTGCTTTATCCTTTCCTTTTCGTTTCCATTCCTTTGCTTTTCTTTCTTTCTGATTTCGATCATAGCTCTCGTTGAGAATCTTTCATGACACACTGGGCGTGTATGCAAAAACTACTGCCAAGCCTCGCTGGAATATCTTGTTACTAATTGAAAAAGCTTTTCCAAAATCTTTCGATGTTTCAATCCCTTGGACTTGAGCACAGAACCTTTGGTATGGTAGGTGAGCACGCTATAAACAAAGCATGGTGACTATGCAGGTGCCGCAATTCAGATTATTTTCGTCTTTATTCGGAAATAGGCGTGGTTTTTTGTACTTTTGTATACGCTGACAACTTCATCATATCAGGTTCTAACATAAATATCAGACTAAGTTCCTCGGATATTATTATTATTATTAGGCCTGGAAGCACGGTGACCTTTATGTAGATCTATTGTGCATGACCTTTATAATTTTGTATGTGGAGGCTTTTGATGTATCTAAGTAACCTCTCAGGCTTTTTATTCCATATCACATATGGATTAAGAATCACATAACCTAGATTGGAGAGTATCTGCCTTGCCAAAGCGACGCATTCGCAGAGAATGTGAAACGGGGTTTCATCCTCCAGCTCACAGAAATGAAAAACTTGAGGGTCGAATAGATTTAACTTACTTAGTTGAAATCGGAGACCACAGCATCCCGTAAATAGTACCCAGTGAGAGTTCTTGGGTCCTCCCTGTTTATATTAATGAATTTGGTTGATACTCTCGTTGCCGGAAGTTTAAACAGTTTGGCCTGTCTTTGCCCGGGGCAGTCAATCCACTGACGTCTGAATTTTTAGTTTCCTATGTATTTATGGTTTCTTTCGTGAGTGATTTTGTGAGTCCACAGAAGGGCTATCGACCATAGAATGCTGCTCCTTCGATGTTGATTGCATGGATTTCTGCCTGAAATATAGTGGGGTTGCATCCCATTTGTATCGATTTCTTGAAGTTCGGCCCATAGATGCCAGCTCCCGTCATCGAATTTCGATTGATCCGTGAACCAGACTTCTTAGTCAGGGTCATTATGGGGATTTTCTGTTTCCCAAAGGACCATTCAAAATGCCGTGAGATTCTGAGCTTAGGGATTACGTCACGCAGTTTTAATGGGATTTCCTGTGAATTTTGTTATTACTTTCATATGCCCTATCTTGTTTCCTAGCTTCAACTCCGAAATATTTGACATCGTAGTGCGCCTTTCTCTGTCAGAATAGGGAAGCACTAAGTGCATCAATAGGGGACTTTCTCATCGCACCCGTTATGCCAATGCAAACTAGTCGATGCGGTTTACTTAGTTTTGCTGTTGCCGTTCTTTGCGTGGCTTTCTGCCACCAAACTAGGCAAGCATAGGTGACTATTGGCCTTTCAACAGTATTAAATGTCCAGTAAACCATTTTTGGACATATCTCCTATGTTTTGCAGTAGAGACGAGTACAGGTGAAGAAAGCTCTTGTTGCATTGTTTAGGATAGCTTTTGGAGTTCCCAAATTTTAGCTGATCACCTAGAAGTACAACCAATCGACCACTAAAAAGCCCTTAGTTGGGTATAAATATGTTGTCCATCTTTATTTAATATTTGCAAATTTTAACTGCTTTTCCAGTCTTCTACTTTTTGCATGCCAACAATGGCTTGGATCGAACCGAGCACAATCTTTCTCAGCATACCTAAATACTTATTCGTTCCTGCTCGTTTGTTGCATAAATTATGCTAATAAAATTTCCTAGAATTCAGTAAATTTAAATTATTGCGTCAAATATTATGGAGCCTAATTT
>JARSSU010006351.1:0-33120 GCA_029619165.1 Eurosta solidaginis
CGTACAAACTCATTCTAGAGTCACCCCTGGTCCACCTTTATGGCGATATTTCGAAAGGCGAACACCTATAGAACGAAGGCCCACTCCCTTTTAAAATACTCATTAACACCTTTCATTTGATACCCATATCGTACAAACAAAGTCTAGAGTCACCCCTGGTCCAGAAAGGCCCACTCCCTCTTAAAATACACATTAACTCCTTTCGTTTGATACCCATATTGCACAAACGAATTCTAGAGTCACTTCTGGTCCACCTTTATGGCGATATCTCGAAACGGCGTCCACCTATGGAACTAAGGATTACTCCCTTTTAAAATACTCATTAACACCTTTCATTTGATACCCATATCGTACAAACGCATTCTAGAGTCACACCTGGTCCATCTTTATGGGCGATATCTCGAAAAGGCGTCCACCTATAGAACTAAGGCCCACTCCCTCTTAAAATACTCATTAACTCCTTTCGTTTGATACCCATATGCACAAACGAATTCTAGAGTCACTTCTGGTCCACCTTTATGGCGATATCTCGAAAAGGGCGTCCACCTATAGAACTAAGCCCCACTCCCTTTTAAAAATACTCATTAACACCTTTCATTTGATACCCATATCGTACAAACAAAGTCTAGAGTCACCCTGGTCCAGAAAGGCCCACTCCCTCTTAAAATACTCATTAACTCCTTTCGTTTGATACCCATATTGCACAAACGAATTCTAGAGTCACCCCTGGTCCCACCTTTATGGCGATATCTCGAAACGGCGTCCACCTATGGAACTAAGGATTACTCCCTTTTAAAATACTCATTAACACCTTTCATTTGATACCCATATCGTACAAACGCATTCTAGAGTCACACCTGGTCCATCTTTATGGCGATATCTCGAAAGGCGTCCACCTATAGAACTAAGGCCCACTCCCTCTTAAAATACTCATTAACTCCTTTCGTTTGATACCCATATTGCACAAACGAATTCTAGAGTCACTTCTGGTCCACCTTTATGGCGATATCTCGAAAAGGGGTCCACCTATAGAACTAAGCCCCACTCCCTTTTAAAATACTCATTAGCACCTTTCATTTGATACCCATATCGTACAAACAAATTCTAGAGTCACCCCTGGTCCAGAAGGCCCACTCCCTCTTAAAATACTCATTAACTCCTTTCGTTTGATACCCATATTGCACAAACGAATTCTAGAGTCACCCCTGGCCCACCTTTATGGCGATATCTCGAAACGGCGTCCACCTATGGAACTAAGGATTACTCCCTTTTAAAATACTCATTAACACCTTTCATTTGATACCCATATCGTACAAACGCATTCTAGAGTCACACCTGGTCCATCTTTATGGCGATATCTCGAAAAGGCGTCCACCTATAGAACTAAGGCCCACTCCCTCTTAAAATACTCATTAACTCCTTTCGTTTGATACCCATATTGCACAAACGAATTCTAGAGTCACCCCTGGCCCACCTTTATGGCGATATCTCGAAACGGCGTCCACCTATGGAACTAAGGATTACTCCCTTTTAAAATACTCATTAACACCTTTCATTTGATACCCATATCGTACAAACAAAGTCTAGAGTCACCCCTGGTCCACCTTTATTGCGATACCTCGAAAATGCGTCCACCTATAGAACTAAGGCCCACTCCCTCTTAAAATACTCATTAACTCCTTTCGTTTGATACCCATATTGCAAAAACGAATTCTAGAGTCACCCCTGGCCCACCTTTATGGCGATATTTCGAAACGGCGTCCACCTGTAGAACTAAGGCTCACTCCCTTTTAAAATACTCATTAACACCTTTCGTTTGATGCCCATATTGTGCAAACAAATTCTAGGGTCACCCCTGGTCCACCTTTATGGCGATATCTCGAAACGGCGTCCACCTATGGAACTAAGGATTACTCCCTTTTAAAATGCTCATTAACACCTTTCATTTGATACCCATATCGTACAAACGCATTCTAGAGTCACCCCTGGTCCATCTTTACGGCGATATCTCGAAAAGGCGTCCATCTATAGAACTTAGGTCCACGCCCTTTTAAAATACTCATTAATACCTTTCATTTGATACCCATATCGTACAAACGCATTCTAGAGTCAACCCTGATCCACCTTTATGGCTATATCCCTAAATGGCGTCCACCTATAGAACTATGGCCCACTCCCTCATAAAATACTCTTTAATGCCTTTCATTTGATACACATGTCATACAAACACATTCCAGGGTTTCCCTCGGTTCATTTTCCTACATGGTTATTTTCCCTTATGTTGTCACCATAGCTCTCAACTGAGTATGTAATGTTCGGTTACACCCGAACTTAACCTTCCTTACTTGTTTTACTTGAACTTAATTTAAGAACATTGTTCTTAATTTAAGAACATGTTCTCATTAATAGAACATTTGTTCATATTTTGCGACCAGCCGTTCTCTTTTCAAGAAAATGGTTATCAGTGCAAGAACAAGGTTGTTGTTTTGAGAACAGGTCGGTCGTTTTTCAAGAAAAAAGTAAAAACATGAAAATCTTGAATTGAGTCCGGTGGTGCTGGATTTTAGAACGGCGTTTTTCTCTGAGGGTATATATGTGTTATTTGTAAATGTTTCAATTAAATAATCATATTAATAATGCATTGTGTAGTGTCTGAATATAACAACAACAAGAAAACCAGTGAAAACAAATGGAAATTTTTCCATTTTCTGAAGGATGCGGTAGTGGCTTAGAAATGGCTTCCCATTTCAGTGCACGTGACACTCTTCAACAAAAGTATTTAGAGTTTCTTTATTTTATTAAAAAATAACTAAATAAGTTTAACTACACTCATTTAAATAAATAGTCTTTTATATAATTTCTTTTTAAGGCCAATATTTTTGCATAGGTATATTATAGGGCCCAAACATTATTCGTCTGACCCACGAGTAATTTTTGATGTGGTATGTAAATTCATTAGTCGTGAAGGAGCTACTTGTTTGCCACATTGCCGGACAACATTCATATATTTGCCGGTACGTGAAATTATATAGGAAACCTTTTCCAGGAAGCAGGAAATACGTCCACGAGGGATTGTTTAACGCTTCTCCCAATAGTCGGCTGAATAATGTTCAGTCAACTCTTCCCGTCATATAGCTTCGTTGTCTTCGACCAAAAATTCTTCTTGGGATCATAAAGGATGCATTTTTGTACTGTAAAATTTCCATATAAGATACAGCTGCTAACTGGGTCAATTGTATGACAAGTTTTTGTGAATCGTTATCACCTGTCAAAGCACTGATTTTATTGAAGAGTAGCATCAGAGCTTGACCGCCAAGTAACTCATTCTCTAAAATAACTGAAACTGCACCTGCCAAAACTTCCATTGTATTTAGAGTGGGTCATACGTAGAATAACATTATATGTGCGTCAAATTCCCAGCATTCAGTTCTGATTCCAACAGGCCTAATAGTAGATAATAACCGTGCATTAAGCTCTTTAATGCTTCACTGAATGCTTACACACATGTGTAGTGTTATGATAAAGGCAAATCATTTCATCGCGTTCTCGTGTTGATAGTCTGTAACATGGTATAGTAAATGGGTTGAATAAATGTACAATTCTATTAACACTTTCATTTTATCATCAAATAATATTCATCATCTAAAATGTCTGCATCTCAGTCAGCGACTTTATCCTCTTTATGTTTCTCCTATTTTGTCTGGATCTTCATGTTCAAGCTTTAGCCGTTTTGCAGCCTCTTCGATAGCTTTACGACTAGAGCTGTATTCCAATACTTTCCGGATTTTACCTTCATCTCGATTCTTCAGACGCTTAGCAAATTCTTCACGCTCTTTCAAATCCTACAATCATGCCTAAAAAATACACAAATCGTTTGGCAAACAGTGTTAGGATATGCTAAAAGGGTAGTTGATGGGACGTTAGAAGAGTTGACCGATAAGAACAATACATTTTTATACTCAGTTGAGCAGAGCTCACAGAGTATATTAACTTTGATTGGATAACGGTTGGTTGTACAGGTATAAAGGAATCGAGATAGATATAGACTTCCATATATCAAAATCATCAGTATCGAAAAAAATTTGATTGAGCCATGTCCGTCCGTCCGTCCGTCCGTCCGTCCGTCTGTCCGTTAACACGATAACTTGAGTAAATTTTGAGGTATCTTGATGAAATTTGGTATGTAGATTCCTGGGATCTCATCTCAGATCGCTATTTAAAATGAACGATATCGGACTATAACCACGCTCACTTTCTCGATATCGAAAATTTCGAAAAACCGAAAAAATGCCAAAGGCGGTTAAAGCGATGAAACTTAGTAGATGGGTTGACGTTATGACGCAGAATAGAAAATTAGTAAGATTTTGGACAATGGGCGTGGCACCGCCCACTTTTACATGAAGGTAATTTAAAAGTTTTGCAAGCTGTAATTTGGCAGTTGTTGAAGATATCATGATGAAATTTGGCAGGAAGGTTACTACTATTACTATATATGTGCTAAATAAAAATTAGCAAAATTGGATGAAGAACACGCCCACTTTTTAAAAAAAAATTTTTTTAATTCAAATTTTAACAAAAAATTTAATATCTTTACTGTATATAAGTAAATTAAGTCAAAATTCAACTCCATTAATGATATGATGCAACAAAATACAAAAATAAAAGAAAATTTCAAAATGGGCGTGGCTCCGCCCATTTTCATTTAGTTTGTCTAGAATACTTTTAATGCCATGAGTCGAACAAAAATTTACCAATCCTTCTCAAATTTGGTAGGGGCATAGATTCTATGACGATAACTGTTCTCCGTGAAAATGGGCGAAATCGGTGGAAGCCACGCCCAGTTTTTATACACAGTCCACCGTCTGTCCTTCCGCTCGGCCGTTAACACAATAACTTGAGCAAAAAACCGATATATCTTTACTAAACTTAGCCCACGTACTTATCTGAACACTCACTTTATCTTGGTATAAAAACTGGCCGAAATCCGACCATAACCACGCCCACTTTATCGATATCGAAAATTACGAAAAATGAAAAAATTCCATAATTCTATACCAAATACGAAAAAAGAGATAAAACATTGTAACTGGATTGGTTTATTGACGCAAAATATAACTTTGGAAAAAACTTTGTAAAATGGGTGTGACACCTACCATATTAAGTAGAAGAAAATGAAAAAGTCCTACAAGGCGAAATCAACAGCCCTTGGAATCTTGGCAGGAATACTGTTAGTGGTATTGCATATATAAATAAATTAGCAGTACCCGACAGATGATTTTCTGGATCACCTGGTCCACATTTTGTTCGATATCGCGAGAACGCCTTCACATATACATCTAAGGGCCACTCGCTTTTAAAACCCTCATTAATACCTTTAATTTGATATCCATATCGTACAAACACATTCTAGAGTCACCCCTGACCCACCCTAATGGCGATATCTCGAAAAGGCGTCCACCTATTGACCTACTGCCCACTCCCTCTTAAAATGCTCAGTAACACCTTTCGTTTGATACCCATATCGTGCAAATATTCTAGAGTCACCCCTGGCCCACCCTAATGGCGATATCTCGAAAAGGCGTCCGCCTATAAACCTAATGTTCACTCCCTCTTAAAATGCTCAGTAACACCTTTCGTTTGATACCCATATCGTACAAACATTCTAGAGTCACCCCTGGCCCACCCTAATGGCGATATCTCGAAAAGGCGTCCACCTATAGACCTAATGCCCACACCCTCTTAAAATGCTCAGTAACACCTTTCGTTTGATACCCATATCGTACAAACATTCTAGAGTCACCCCCCGGCCCACCCTAATGGCGATATCTAGAAAAGGCGTCCACCTATAGACCTAATGCCCACTCCCTCTTAAAATGCTCAGTAACGCCTTTCGTTTGATACCCATATCGTACAAACATTCTAGAGTCACCCTTGGTCCACCTTTATGGCGATATCTCGAAAAGGCGTCCACCTATAGAACTAAGGATTACTCCCTTTTAAAATACTCATTACCACCTTTCATTTGATACCCATATCGTACAAACACATTCTAGAGTAACCCTGGCCCACCCTAATGGCGATATCTCGAAAAGGCGTCGACCTATAGACCTAATGCCCACTCCCTCTTAAAATGCTCAGTAACACCTTTCGTTTGATACCCATATCGTACAAACATTCTAGAGTCACCCTTGGTCCACCTTTATGGCGATATCTCGAAAAGGCGTCCACCTATAGAACTGAGGATTACTCCCTTTTAAAATACTCATCACCACCTTTCATTTGGTACCCATATCGTACAAACACATTCTAGAGTCACCCCTGGCCCACCCTAATGGCGATATCTCGAAAGGGCGTCCACCTATAGACCTAATGCTCACTCCCGCTTAAAATGCTCAGTACCACCTTTCGTTTGATACCCATATCGTACAAACATTCTAGAGTCACCCTTGGTCCACCTTTATGGCGTTATCTCGAAAAGGCGGCCACCTATAGAACTAAGGATTACTCCCTTTTAAAATAGTCATTACCACCTTTCATTTGGTACCCATATCGTACAAACACATTCTAGAGTCACCCCTGGTCCACCCTAATGACGATATCTCGAAAAGGCGTCCACCTATAGACCTCATGCCCACTCCCTCTTAAAATGCTCAGTAACACCTTTCGTTTGATACCCATATCGTACAAACATTCTAGAGTCACCCTTGGTCCACCTTTATGGCGATATCTCGAAAAGGCGTCCACCTATAGAACTAAGGATTACTCCCTTTTAAAATACCCATTACCATCTTTCATTTGATACCCATATCATACAAACACATTCTAGAGTCACCCCTGACCCACCCTAATGGCGACATTTCGAAAAGGCGTCCACTTATAGACCTAATGCCCACTCCCTCTTAAAATGCTCAGTAACACCATTCATTTGATTCCCATATCGTACAAACACATTCTAGAGACACCCCTGGTCCACCTTTATGGCGATATCTCGAAACGGCGTCCACATATGGAACTAAAGATCACTCCATTTCAAAATACTCATTAACAGCTTTCATTTGATACCCATATCGTACAAACATATTCTAGAGTCACCCCTGGTCCACCTTTATGGCGATTTCTCGTAAAGGCGTTCACCTATAGAACTAAGGCCCACTCCCTCTTAAAATGCTCAGTAACACCTTTCATTTGATACCCATATCGTACAAACAAATTCTAGAGACAGCCCTGGTCCACCTTTATGGCGATATCCCTAAATGGCGTCCATCCATAGAACTATGGCCTACTCTCTCTTAAAATACTCTTTAATACCTTCCATTTGATAAAATTGTCATACAACCACATTCCAGGGTTACCCTAGGTTCATTTTCCTACATGGTGATTTTCCTTATTTTGTCTCCATAGCTCTCAACTGCGTATGTATTGTTCGGTTACACCCGAACTTAGCCTTCCTTACTTGTTTCGATACATTTAAGGTTAAAAATATTTCAGTTAAACAATTAAATTATTTATTAAAGTAAAAGAAATTTACATATAAATATGCTCTTGTATTTTGCAAGAAAAACCATACAACAGCATGCCAGCTATTTACTAAAGTCAACTGTGACGTAGTTGCGCAGAACGAAACAATTTTGAACTCGTGAATGCGCAATCTGGGTAGATGATTTGTGATCCGGGGGCGTGAGCTTAGCACCTGCTAAGCGACCATATATGTATACGATAAGCCAGAGCACAATGGCTACTTCGTCAAAATCAACGACAGATAACTAGTAATTCGAAATTCGATATCTTATCTGTCAACTGCCTGACAGGATATTCAATATGGCTACCTTTTAGCGTTTTGACAGGGTGTTCAATATGGTGGCGCATATCTTCAGCGGGTGATAGAAAGAGATGCAAAATGAGATAGCTAGTCAATTACAAATCAGGTGATCCAATCATTTTGCAACTTTGCATCTATGCAGAAGATATCACACTTAGTTATCATTCACAATGTCTTTTAGCTTGATTTCGATGGTCGTACAGTGAGGAAGTGTCGCACGCGCGCTTAAAACAGAGTACCAAAGAGTGCGTGTGACACGTGCTCACCGTTCAAGCATTGAAATCAAACTAAATAAATAATTGATTTTGTTTTCGTGCTCGCTACGCATTCGAGTTTACTAACACATTCTCAATTTGGTAACCGTGTAAATGTAGTGGTGCCCACCGCTGTTTGTGATAAACCACCATCAAGCAATTTTGGCTTACATCCGCATGCGTTGCCTTTGCTGGTAGCTATTAGAGCTTACGATTTTCGATTCGAACATGATCGAGAAGAGATTTCTCGCGAGATTCTCGAATCTAGAATTACTTGTAAGGCTCGCGAGATTCTCGAATTTCGAATTACTCGTAAGGCTCGCGAGATTCTCGAATCTCGAATTACTCGTAAGGCTCGCGAGATTCTCGAATCTCGAATTACTCGTAAGGCTCGTAAGATTTTTGAATTCCGAATTACTCTTAAGACTCGCGAGCTTCACGACATTCAACTTAATCGATTTATTGCTGTTTTACATATATAGAGCTTACGATTTCTTCTGGAGCACAAGCCAAAATGTCCGCAAAACCACAAGTAAAAAACCCCGAAATGTATAGAATATTGCCACTGCAGCGACTGAACTGTACTACGAGTAATTCGAGATTCGAGAATCTGACGAGCGTTACGAGAAATTCGAGATTCGAGAATCTCGCGAGAAGCCGTGTTCTTAATGTCTCTTTGAAAAAAAAAGTATTGCGAACAAAGTTATATGTATAATAAATATATTTTGAGTTAAATGTCATTGAAGCAATATAATCAACAAAAAAGTCACAAGTAAAAAAAACAAGTCTATAAATATTGTGTCCATACAGCGATTATGTAAGAATGTCGAGAAGCTCGCGAGATTTACGAGGACTTCGAGATACGAGAATCTCTCGAGAAGTCGAGTTCTCGATTTCTCGGGTCTCGAAAATTTCGCTTGTTTTCGAGAAGGAATCGTAAGCTCTACTAGCTATTGTGTCCAAAACGATCATCGTTCATTTATTCGAAACACGATTAACGATACCTGCTCGTTCGCCAAACAGAATGAGGCTGTTAAGTTCCTTGTTTTCTTTGACTTGTGCAATAGCGGAAACGCTAACTAAAAGTTTCTTTGAAGGCTTAGTGATTAGTGAATAATTTTCTACAAACTTGCTGAAAAATCCTGTGAGTCCAAGAAATCGTAGTATTTTGTGGTATTTTAAAATTGAATATTGTGTGAATTTTTGACTTAGCAAGCGGTATTTCATATTTGTCTATCACGTGTATAACGATGTGAATTATGGACACAATGCGTGATGAAGTCGGTGGATACGCTGCGACTTCTGCAGAATCAGAATCCGAATATACCGACACAGGATTGGAAGATACCTACTGTATCTCGTTCTTAGGAAGAAGGTCAGTTCTACATCTTCAAAATAAACAAGCAGGCGGAGGATATATTGTACACGCAGCTTGGAAAAACGTGCTAGGGTGCAGACAAACTTAACATGCGACTCAGAAAAAGAAGTCCAGAGATCTTAACAAGCTAGAAGTGGGCGAAGTCGAAAGGGACCTCATAAGCCTAAGAGAAAAGGACAGGTGGAGGACGCGGATGCCCCCATGAAGGCATTAGAAGACGGCCAACTGCCAAATGGTGCCGCGAGTCGCACAGGGGAGCACCGGCATTTACGACCCGGGAAAAGAAGTCCTGACGATAACAATCGTAATTTGAAAGAAGTGGGAGAGGCTGAAGAGGACCTCGAAAGCCTTAAACCAAAAGTGCAAGGGGAGGACGAAGACGTCACTACGAAGGTGCTAGAAGGGGAAAACAGCCGAACGGTGCTGCGAGTGTTACAGATAAACTTGCTACACAGTAAAGTGGCGTCGAGCGAACTCCTCCTAACCCTTGAGGAGGCTTCCTTTGACGTCGAATTGATCCAGGAGAACGTGGCTCTCATCGGGAGGAAATGTTTCTGGACTCAGCGCGGGGGGATTTTGTACTTACTACCCGCCAGCAGAAGGAATAGTGGGAGCTGCAGTCATGGTAACGAAACAGCTGCATAAATACATGCTGCCTAAATACACTACTGAATACCTCGCAGTGGTAGCCATCAAGCAGAAGAATAAGCAGGCATTTATCCTGGCATCCTGCGACATGTCCCATACTGCGGAGGTTCCACCGATGGAGTGCAAGAGGCTAGTACGGGACGAAGGATGGTTGATCATACGTGCGGATGCTAATGCGCACCACAATGCGTGGGGAGGAGGAGATGCGAATAAGAGAGGTGAATCTCTGTTTTGTTACATCCTGCAAACCAATTAGCAGATATCCAACAGGGGAATTGTCCCTGCATACAGCACTGTTCTTGACATTTCATTGGGTTCTGAACGTGACATATCAAGATAAGATTTGATGGTTCTTGTTAGACCATCCTTCTCCGATCATGCAAATTAATAACACATTGGTTATTTTGGTTTTTTTAAAATGTTACTTAGACCGTCAAACGTCCGAGTACACAAACGCTGGTTGAGGGTTAATCGACTCTTATTTATAGGATTACAATAATTGCTTATATTCTAATTTCATCATGTTGTGAAATACATTGGCCTTGAAATAAATATGTCAATGTCTTTTGGATGCAAAATTCCATCTAGACTTTAATAATAAACAAAGAGGGAACTTGTGTTTGTTTAAGATGCGTTTTAGTTCGCAGCATGAATCGATTGAAAATATCAATTTTGTTTACAGTTGTGGTAAGGCTAGTGTGTGGAGTTACTTATTACCATTTAGGTAATTGAGTTCTTAGATATTTCTTTATATTTACCGTTATGCGGGTTAGTAAAACTGGGTATTAACTCCCCTCCTCTAAATCGAAGTGCCCTGTCATCGAGTAGACATCTGATTTTTTTTAAATTTTAAAAGCAATATCATTCATTACTGCTTCTGTATGATTTTGTTTTAGTTTGAAATATTACTGTCACTTTGTATATAACATATATGAGTAAGATTGCCACCAAAACTGTAGTAAATGACCACCAGATCGGATTTTGTTGCATTTTTTGTTTCAATTTATTTAATACATTAATATTCCTTAATTTTAAATTTTCTTTTTCTTTGATTCAATATATTCTTTAATATGAAAATTTTAAATTTCCCTTCTCTTAAATAGTTCAAACTTTTTCCAGTAGGGTTCTCAAATTCAATATTGTCAATTACAACTTTGTTATTAAAAGTAACTAAATATATCCCATCTATTGTGTGGTTGTTGTTACGTGGCTAACTTGTTGGATGGTGAGGAGCGGCGGCAATCAGGTATGCTTGCGGGCCCAGGCTAGCTCATCGTCTTGGGCGGGGTAATACACCACACTCCTCACCCGCAGCCATATGAACAAAAAGGGTTCATACCTGCCTGTGTAGTGAAGAAAAAAAAAGAAAATGCTGAAAAATATGTAAACGTGCGTGAGGGGCAAAGTTAGAAGGGGGAAATTATAATGGGAGAAAAAGGTGAAGGCCTGTCCTGTTAGGTGGAGTCTTCCCACCCTCTTCAGCGCAACTTTCGCTGAGCCATGGGCGCTGTGCTGACCCCTATTTCCTTACAGCGCCCTCAATCCTGACATGTGTCTGTCAATCTGCCTATTAGTCATTTACCCCCCTCCAATACCCACCTCTAATACCCACCTCCAATAAATAAGCCTTGCCACGCACAAGCGCAGCACCCCTGCTTAATTAAAAAATTATCTTTCCATCCAAACATCATATTTATTAACAATTCTTCAAATACAAAAACTGAGAGAATTACGCTAATATTAATTTCGAATCGCCCTACACCTTATACAAAAACTATAACTTAATCGAAGGCAATTTCAAGGTTAATTCCAAGTAATTAAATATTTACAGTAAAGAAATAATTACAATTACCATCCAAAAAAAAATTCAAATAAAACAGGGTTAAATACACTTCGTATATACTAATCGTATGCTGGCTAAAGCCAGTTCTAATCTTTCATTCCACCCTAATGTATTATCCTACCAACACCTATCTTAAAATCTACAAATACAAAATTCAAGCAAATATCTTGGGGTAGCAAAATACAATAAAAGGGCAAAAAAATGCAAACCCCTAATCCCTGACCTACCGCAAACGCACAAGTAAATCCAAAATAAACTTTGTATATAGTAGAAGTGGGTCATCAAAGAAAAGGGATTTATATGTATATAAAAAAAGGTATGTAAGTACAAATATATGTTTTAAAAATTTTTATGTATGTACATATGCTCGTTGCAACCTATAATTCTTTTTCTTACTTTGCTAATTCCTATTCTATTTTTGCAAGACCAGGAATCTTTTCTAACGTATGTACATACATCTAAACAGGTGTATTTGCATAAATTTGGAGGGCTCTCTCAAAGCACTCACCAAATTTCTCATCCTCTCCAACGGCGCCGCTGCAGTTGAGTAGCTGAAAGAAAAAAACTTGAACATACATATTGTGACGAATATTAGCAATACTAAGGGATACTATCATCTCTAAACCGATACTGAGCAGTGACTTGTATGCACATAACCAAATCAATCATTATGTCTACACATATGTCCATTAAAGCAGCGGCCTAAACCCCCGCGCTGTTAGTTCTGCTTACTCCAAACTGGAAAAAGAAGCGGTAAAGATGGGTTTGATGGTGAATGAGGACAAAACAAAGTACCTGCTGTCATCCAGCAAAGAGTCAGCGCATATGCGCCTTGGCAACCACGCTACTGTTGGCAGCCATAATTTCGAAATAGTAAAAGACTTCGTTTATTTGGGATCCAGCATCAACACTAGCAACAACATCAGCACCGAAATCCAGCGAAGAATCAATCTTGCCAATAAATGCTACTTTGGACTAGGTAGGCATTTGAAAAGTAAAGTCCTCTCTCGGCGAACGAAAATCATACTCTACAAGTCTCTTATCGTGCCCGTCCTGCTATATGGGGCAGAAGCATGGAACATGACAACAGCAGATGAAGCGGCTTTGGGAGTGTTCGAGAGAAAAGTTCTTCGAAAGATTTATGGATCTCTACGCGTTGGCGATGGCGAGTACCGAAGAAGATTTAATGATGAGCTGTACGAGCTATACGCAGACATCAACATAGTCCAGCGAATTAAAACGCAGCGGCTGCGCTGGCTATGCCATGTTATGCGAATGAAAGATGATGCTCCGGCCAAGAAAGTGTTTCTATCGGAACCCGCCTATGGAAGCAGAAGTAGAGGGCGGCCCCCAATCCGTTGGAAGGACCAGGTGGAAAACGATTTAAACTCCCTTGGTGTGACCAATTGGCGCCGGTTGGCGGAGCGAAGGAGCGACTGGAGCGCCTTGTTGGACGGCCATAACCGTTTAGACGGTTAAGCGCCAATTAAGTATCAGTTGCGAAGTATAAGTGTTATTGTGAAGTATTTTTAAAGTAGTCTAATAAAGACCATTTTGCATTATTAAATATTGGAGTTATTTATTCAAAACAGTTCAGAGATACGAACTTTAGTAGAAGGTGTAAAATAAGCGGAATTTCCCTAAATTCGTTACAATTTGTGTCAGAAGAGGAATTGTTGAATAAATTCTGAATATTTCGAATAAAACTTGGACATGTCAAAGTTAAGTGAACTAAGGATCCAGCAACTGAAAAAGGAGTTGGAGAACCGGGGATTGAATACAACCAGCAATAAGATCGAACTTCAAGCACAGCTACGAGACGCTATGAAGACGGAAGGAATTAATGTAGACGATGATGTCTTTCATCCTGATGGGAACGAGGCAACAACAAAAATTGAAGAGACAGACGAAACATCGCATGCAGTTACCAGCACAGATTTAAACACGATTTTGACTGCAATATCTGCACAAACATCGACAGTAACATCGAAGATTGAGGCACAACAAACGCACATTTCATAAATGTCGTCACAAATATCAACAGAAATGTCATCTCAGCTGGAAGAACAGAAGACATATATGGTATCCCAACTAGAATCCCAGGAGAACCGTATAACATCTAAGATGGAATCTCAATTGAAGAACAGAAGACATATGTGCCATCTCAATTGGCTGAGCAATTGAAAGCACAAGAGGCCCGCATATCCTCGCAGCTGGAGGCACAGGAAGCAAGGGTATCATCAAAACTTGAATCGCAGGATGCAAAAATCGCACAATTTCAGGCAGAAGTCAATGATTTAAAAGGTCGTATGGAGCAATTACAACGAAATCGCCCGGCAGTTCCAGCGAGCAATCCAAAGGTAAAAACACCATCCTTTGAAGGTTCTGTTTCCTTTCCAGGTGTTTAAGCTTCAGTTTGTGAAGACCGCAACAGTGAACAACTGGAATGCTGAAGATAAAGTTACAGCTCCATTCGTAGCATTGAAGGGGCCAGCAGCCGAAATCCTACAGACGATTCCCGAAGGAGAGCGGAACAACTATGAAACATTGATGGCTGCTGTAGAACGACATTACGGAAGCGAGCACAGGAAATAAATCTACCAAATAGAGTCGCAAAACCGCTACCAAAAATCTAAAGAGACTTTGCAGGAGTTTGCTTCAGACATTGAAAGATTGGCTCATCTTGCAAATGCGGACGCACCCGTAGAATACACTGAAAGGGTAAAGATTTAGAGCTTTATAAATGGCATACGGGACGTCGAAATAAAGCGAGCTACATACGCAAGCCCAAAGCAAACATTTGCTGAAACAGTATCCCATACACTAACTCAGGAGACTGCCTCACTTTTGAGTAAGCCCGCATACAAAGCTCATCGCGTGGAAGTGGAAAGGCCAGACTGGGTAGACACAATTTTAGAAGCATTAAAAGGAACGCAGCAGAAAAACGATGGTGCCGTCAAATGCTTTAAGTGTGGAAATCCAGGGCACATAGCGCGTTATTGTAACACCAACCCCAATAGTTCCAACAATTTTGGTGGTCGCAAACGCAGAGTTGAAGGAGATGAGCAAATCTCCAATTCCACTCAATCGTTAAACTAAACCGAGTCTGCCGCAAGGGGCGACAGCTGGCTCCCGCAATTGAAGGTCCCATAATCTCTATCTCGCAAATTGTAAGAAGGTCGAGCAATCTTACTGTCGGAGGACATGTGGATGGAAAGGAACGTTTACTGACTGGAGATACGGGCGCATCTCATTCCATTTTTCGATCGGATTTAGTCAACAAAAATATAAGACCATTTGCATGGAGCAAGATTGCGTACAGCCAGATTGCGTACAGCAATTGGAGAAGTAGCATGTAAAGTAGCAATTGGGAACGTCACGGTACTATAAAATTTTATCGTGGCAAAGATTGTTATGAAATCATAATTGGAGTGGACTTCTTAATCGACCAAGGCATCAAGATCGACATGCAAAGAAGGACGATGCGATATAAGAACATGGATGTACCATTTAATTTCGGCTACGAGAGAGGCTACAGCAGTAAACGAGCGTTGGTGGAAGAGTCAGCAAATACCACCAAAACCAGAAGCAGTCATCTGGGCAAAGGTTGATGGATATTGTGGGACAAACAATTTGTGGGTTGTCGAAGCAGCAAACAAATCACACCGAACATACTTGTAGGAAAACCCCTGGCTATGAAAAAACAAGATGGACGTATTCCGGTAAGAGTACTCAATGAGGTCAAGTCTCCACTCAATCTGACCAAAGGAGCTATTTTGGGAAGATGCCAAGAGGCTGAAGAAGTTATTAACTGTGAACATCTCCAGGAACACGTTTCATCTAGTAATACTCATCTTTCAAATGACATCACGGCATGGACGGAGGGGCTAGAGGAAGCCTATCAGAGTAAGGCAAAACAATTGCTTGAAAAGTACGCGAACATATTTGACCAGGGTGGTTCCAAACCAGGCCGCACCAATGTTGTGAAACATCAAATCGACACTGGAGACGCGAGGCCGATACGTCAAGCTCCTCGTAGTGTTCCACTTGCGAAGCGGGAAATTGTGAGTCAAATCGTACAAGAAATTAGCGACAGCGGCGTCATCGAACCATCAGCTAGTCCATGGAGCTCACCGGTGGTACTTGTTAAGAAGAAGGATGGGAAAATAAGGTTTTGCGTGGACTACTGCAAGTTGAACGACGTCACGAAAAAGGATAGCTACCTATTGCCAAGAATTGACGACACTCTTGACTCGGTCTCTGGTACGAAATGGTTTTCCACACTGGACTTGAAAAGCGGCTACTGGCAAGTGGAGGTGAAGGAGGAAGCCAAAAAGAAAACAGCCTTCAGTCTTTGACAATTTACAGTAATGCCTTTTGGACGTTGTAATGCACAAGCTACTTTTGAGAGACTCATGGATCAAGTATTGAAAGGACTATATTGGAAAACATGCTTGGTGTACCTGGTAGACATCATCGTAAAAACTTGGAGGAAGTTTTCCGCTGGTCTGAAACTAAGTCCCAAAAAGTGTGCGCTATTTAAAAAGGAAGTAAATTATTTGGGTCACAAAGTAACGACAGAGGGCATCTGTACTGCGAACGAAAAGATAGAGGCTGTAAAGGATTGGACAAGACCACAGAACCTACATGAATTGAGAAGTTTCCTTGGGCTGTGCACCTATTACCACCGATTTGTACCAAATTTTGCCAGCGTAGCCCATAGCCTCCACGAGCTTACAAGAAAAAAGAAAGCTTTTGAATGGAAGAAGGAGCAAGAAGTGGCTTTCCAAACATTGAAAGAGTACTTGTGCACTGCGCCAATGTTGGCATATCCGATTCCAGAAGCAACGTTTATTCTAGATACAGGTGCGAGCGGATAGGCTATAGGAGGCGTTTAATCACAACTGGTCGATGGACAGGAAAGGTAGTTGCATATTACAGCCGATCAATTGGAAAACCAGAGAGGAACTACTGCGTTACGCGGAGAGATCTGTTGGCATTGGTAGAGTGCATTAAACGTTTCCACAAGTACCTCTACGGGCAGCGATTCTGCGTCAGGACAGATCACGCAGTGTTAAAATGGCTCTTGCAGTTCCGTAATCCAGAAGGACAATTGGCACGGTGGATCGAGCGACTACAAAGCTATGACTTCTCCATTGAGCATCGAAAAGGTAGTACCCATGGAAATGCTGATGCAATGTCACAAAGACCACGTAGTTTGGAATGCAAGCAAAGGCCGAGACTAAAGAAGACATTATAGATGTCCGGCTAATGACTATAACATGTACGGATGAATGGGACAAGGAACAACTAGGGAAGTGTCAGTTAGAAAATACAAATCTGTCACATGGTATGCAAGGGCTCGAACGAATCGAAAGACCAAATAGAGAGGAGATGTGAGCAGAGAGTCCCATTGCGAAGTCATATTGGGCACAGTGGAACAGTTTAGAATTGATATCCGGTTGCTTGCATCGAGTATGGGAGAGTGAGGATTGTCAATAACAAGGAGAAATTGATAGTTGTTCCCACAAAGCGGATTCCTGACGTGCTCATCGAGCTGCATAATGGTCCAAGCGGAGGTCATCTTGGAATCACGAAGACTCTCGAGAAGATTAAACAGATATTCTATTGGGTTGGTTGCCGTTAGTCGGTCACTGGAGGTTTGCAGCAGAGCGAAAGTGCCCAAAACCGGAAGTCATGGCCAGATGAAGCAAATAACTCAGGTGCGCCATTTGAAAGGATCGCTTGGATGTCGCAGGTCCATTTCCTACTAGCAACTCCGGAAACAAATATATACTGGTGGTTATGGATTATTTCAGCAAATGACCAGAAGTATACCCATTCCAAAATCAAGAAGCGTAAACAGTAGAAGAAGTGTTTATAAACAATTGGCTTGTAAGGTATGGTGTACCATGTACCTTGGCATTCGAAAAACACGGACAACTGCATTGCACCCTCAATGCGATGGTATGTGTATTCAATAGAACATTGGAGGACCACTTAAGGAAAGTAGTTTACAAGTTCCATAAAGAGTGGGTACCCACATACCATTATTCTTGATGGCTTACCGATCAGTAGTGCATGAGACACGGGCCAAACCCCTGCAAAAGTAATTTGTGGCAATCTCCTTCGACTGCCAGCTGAATTGAAGTTTGGGATAGATGCCGATGCGGAGAGAAATGTCAAGAAATCCACTGGTGTTTTGGAAGAAGTGCTGAGAGAAATACACGATCTGATAAGCCAACACAAATATTATGAGTGACAAGATGAAAGACAGATACGATAAAGCAATTAATTCGGAAGGCTTTAAGGAAGGAGATTTGGTGCATCTATACAACCCACAACGGAAAAAGATTTGTCCCCGAAATTGCAGTGTAACTGGGAAGGCCCATACAAAGTTGTAAACGGATCAACGATGTAGTTTACCGCATACAAACCATTGGTAAACCACGAACCAAAATGAAAGTGGTTCATCTGGAAAGGCTGGCGGCGTTTAGATCGGAAATTTTTTCTGATCGGGACGATCAGACTTAGGTGGAGGGCAGTGTGAGGAATATAAGCAACACTAAGGGATACTATCATCTCTAGGCCGATACTGAGCAGTGACTTTGTATGCACATAGCCAAATCAATAATTATGTCTACACATATGTCCATACAAGCAGCGGAGAGAAACGCACAAACACATGAATATATTTGAGATACTCCCAAAAGTAGGCAATCATCGGTGGAAGTATCACTCACATATACACGCGCATATGCATCTGTAGTTATAGCTGGTGAGTTTATAGCTGGTAACAAGTAGTAAATTCTAGAAACGCCTAGAAATATGCAAACGAGAAAACCGAAGAGCAGCGCCAAGTGAGGCATGGCAATCAGTTTGATTTACGCACGCTATTAGTTGCGAAGTATAGTATGAGTGTTATTGTGAAGTAGTTTTAAAGTAGTATAATAAAGACCATTTTGCATTATTAAATATTGGAGTTATTTGTCCAACAGTTCAGTGATACGAACTTTAGTAGAAGGTTAAAATAAGCGGAATTTCCCTAAATTCGTTACAATATGTACTTAAATATGACCACACTCAATCACTGATCCGGAAAATGCCGGAAGGACAAAGGTAAGTTCGGCGGAAGAGTTCTGGCAAATATATGTATGTGCAATCTGTGCAAAAAATTTAAAACAAATTTTCAAAATTCAATAATTTCGAGTTAGGCGCGGTCTAACCGAAAAGGAACAAAAAAAAACATAGTAACTAGCAGCAAAAATATCAAAAGAATAACACAACTAAATGTCAAAAATAAGGAAAGGTGCAAATGAAAAAAATTAATCAACAAAAATTTAAAAAGCAAAGTGAAATTTCTTAGACCTTAGCAAGAAAAGGCAAGGATACAAAAATGAAATAATAATAATAATAATACCCAACGGATTAATACCCTCCAAAGCCCGCCCGACCGGCGCGAGGGGCGCATCCGCATGACGCAGGGATTTGTTATTGCCGAGTTGTTGATAGGCGGAGGTTTGTTAAGCGTCGAGATCAAAAACTGCTCAGCTACAGAATTAAAATCATCAGCTGAGTACTATACATAACAGTTAGAAATTACATGACAAATAGAAATTATACATATACATACTACGTTGTTAAATAAGTGAACATTTTTAAGTTATTTGATGTTAAGAGTTAAGATAGGATAAGACAGTTTTCTTTATGGTAAAAAGTGGATCCGTTATATCAAATGAATTAGAATGAGTGTTAAAATCATGACACAAACACCGAAAAGGTTCATTTAATTCGAAATTAGTTCTACACTGCCTCAAAAGAAGAGATTTGTAATATCTTGAAACCCGTGATGGGACGTTAAAATTTACTTCGTTCAAAAGAATTGGACTAGAAATCAGTCCATTCAGAAGTTTAGCCATAAATATAACGCCTAGCATTTCTCTACGACTTGCAAGAGTTGGAAGATTGATAAGCTTCAACCGACTAGTATAAGGTGGAATTTTATACGCAGAATCCCACTGAAAATTCCTTAAAGAGAA
The DNA here is from genome assembly GCA_029619165.1 of Eurosta solidaginis. Taxonomy (NCBI): domain Eukaryota; kingdom Metazoa; phylum Arthropoda; class Insecta; order Diptera; family Tephritidae; genus Eurosta; species Eurosta solidaginis. The sequence goes on from JARSSU010006351.1 coordinate 19,982, forward strand.
AAGTAGAAATTGCTTTTGTATTGATTCAAGTCTATCTGCATGAATTCGATATCGTGGATTCCAGACTATTGATCCGTATTCTAGTATCGGTCTAATAAAGTGATGAAAAGAGCTTTAGTTACATAAGGGTCACTAAATTCTTTGGACCACCGTTTCACGAATGAAAGAACAGTTCTAGCCTTTATTGACAGTAGCATTAATATGAAGGTTGAAACTAAGTTTATCATCTATCGTGACTCCCAAGTCCTCAAAATAGTTTACTGATAGAAGACTAAAATTATTAATTACGTAAGAGGCTGCTGGCAAAGATCTTCGAGATAGGCACATGAATTTGCATATATTGAGGTTCAGCAGTATTGAATTTACGTTGCACCAAGTAACTAGGCAGTTTAAATCCGCTTGAAGCAAGGGACGTTCTTCGATAGACGCATAAGACCTAAAAAGTTCTACATCATCAGCATACATTAAGATATTGGAATATTTTATAGTGGTAGGTTGAACTGGCCGGTCCATGAGGACCTCACATAGACTGATTGAGTCCGTAGTGTTAGTAGTGGTACAGATATCATTAATAAATGTGACAAGAAAAATGTTTAACTGAAAACCCACAAAAATAAATATCATTTGATCCAAGCCCTTAGTTTATGCCTCCTCCCCTTCCGAACAAAAATATACAATATGAGTACATATATAAAAATAGGCGAGAAAATACGAAAATATTAAATTGGTGGATAAAAAAAAATTTTTGAGACTGAAGTTCGATGATTTTTTCTGCTGCTGCCGTTGTGGTGTGTTTTATTTCTTGGGAGTGACCGCCACCAATACCGCTTTAAGCCTCCTTTTCTTATTTGCGGGATTGCTTTTATGTCTTCTATACATTTTCGTGGGATATTTGTGTTTATTTTTCCGACTGTATTTAATTAATTAATTAAATCTTTTTACAAAAATCACAGTTGCACAAGGTGCCTACACGGCATGGATGGGACTCTGGGTACTGATAGAATAATAATTTGTCCGTTCCCTAACGTTGTGCCCTTTTATAGCTACCTCCGTGGCAGATAACGTTAGGGGGAAACACAGCCCAATGGTGATGCGAGGGTTACAGATAAACCTCCAACACAGTAGAGTGGCGTCGAGCGGACTCCTCCTAACCCTTGAGGAGGCTTCGTTTGACGTCGCGCTGATCCAGGAGCCGTGGTAGTGGTGGCCGTCAAGCAGAATAATAAGCAGGCATTTATCCTGGCAGCCTGCTCTATGGCCCATATTGCGGAGTTCCGCCGATGGAGTACAAGAGGCTAGGGGGATGGAAAGGGCGGTTGGTCATACGTGCGGATGCTAATGCGCACCACAATGCGTGGGGAGTAGGAGATACGAATAAGAGAGGCGAATCTCTATTTTGTTACATCCTGCAAACCAGTTAGCAGATAGCCAACAGGGGAAGTGTCCCTACATACAGCAATGTTCTTGATATTACATTGAGTTTTGAACGTGATAAATTAAGGTATGATTTGTTGTTTCTTGTTAGACCATCCTTCTCCGACCATGTAAATTAATAACACATTGGTTATTTTGGTTTTTTTTTAAAAGTAATTTAGACCGTCAGACGGCCGAGTACACAAACGCTGGTTGAGGGCTAATCGACTCTTATTTATAGGATTACAATAATTGCTTATATTCTAATTTCATCATGTTGTGAACTACATTGGCCTTGAAATAAAGATATCAATGTCTTTTTGATGCAAAATTCCATCTAGACTTTAATAATAAACAAAGAGGCGAACTTGTGTTTGTTTAAGATGCGTTTTAGTTCGCAGCATCGATTGAAAATATCATTTTGTTTACAGTTGTGGTAAGGCTAGTGCGTGGAGCTACTGAATACCATTTAGATAATTGAGTTCTTAGATATTTCTTTATATTTGCCGTTATGCGGGCTAGTGAAACTGGGTATTAACTCCTCCTCCTCTAAATCGAAGTGCCCTGTCATCGAGTAGAAATCTGCAATTTTTTTAATTTTAAAAGCAATCTCATTCGTTACACTTTTTTATGATTTTCTTTCTTCAATTTTGTTTTAGCTTGAAATATTACCGTACACTTGTATATAACATATTTGAGTAAGATTGCCACCAAAACTGTAGTAAATGACGACCAAATCGGATTTTGATGCATTTTTTGTTTCAATTTATTTAAAACATTAATATTCCTTAATTTTAAATGTTCTTTTTTTGATTCAATATATTCTTTAATATGAAAATTTTAAATTTCACTTCTCTTAAATAGTTCAAACTTTTTCCAGTAGGGTTCTCAAAATCAATACTGTCAACTACAACTTTATTATTAAAAGTAACTAAATATATCCCATCTATTGCTTGGTTTTTGTTAAGTGGCTAACTTGTTGGGTGGTGGGGAGCGGCGGCAAGCAGGTATGCATGCGGGCCCAGGCTAGCTCGCCGTCTTGGGCGGGGTATTTCAACATCGCCCTCACCTGCAGCCACATGAACAAAAAGGGTTCATACCTGCATGTGTAGTGAAGAAAAAAAAGAAACGGATGAAAAAGATGGAAACATACGTGAGGGGCAAAGTTAGAAGGTGGAAAGTATAATGGGAGAAAAAGGTGAAGGCCTGTCCTGTCAGGTGGAGTCTTCACACACTCATCAGCGCAACTTGCGCTGAACTATGGGCGCTGTGCTCACTCCTATTTCCTTATAGCGCCCCCAATCCTGACATTGGTCTGTCAATCTGTCTGTTAGTCATTTCCCTAATACCCACCTCCAATAAGCCTTTCCACGGCAAGCGCAGCACCTACACCAAAAATTATGTTTAGCCCTGCTTAATTAAATAAACTATCTTTTCATGCAAACATCATATTTATTACAAATTCCTCAAATAAAAAACTCTAATATTAATTTCGAATCTCCTTACAAACTATACAAAAAATATAACTTAATCGAAGGCAATTTCAATGTTAATTCTAAGTAATTAAATATTTACAGTAAAGAAATATACAAAATTGCCATCCAAAAAAAATTTTAAATAAAACAGGGTTAAATACTATACGTATATATTGGCTAAAGCCAGTTCTAATCTTTCATACCACCCTAATGTATTATCCTACCAACACCTATCTTAAAATCTACAGATACAAAATTCAAGCAAATGTCTTTTGGGTAGCAAAATACAATAATAGGGCAAAAAATTCAAACCCCTAATCCCCGACCTACCGCAAACGCAAAAGTAAATCCAAAATCAATTTTGTATAGAGCAGAATTAGGTCACCAAATAAAAAGGAATTTATATGTATATAAAAAAAGTTATGTAAATACAAATGTATTTTGTAAAATTTTTATGTTGTATGTATTTACTTTGCTAATTCCTGTTCTATTTTTGCAAGATCAGAAATCTTTGCTAACGTATGTACATAGATCTAAACAGGGGTATTTGCATAAATTTTGAGGTCTCTCTAAAAGCACTCACCAAATTACTCGTCTTCTCCAACTGCGCCGCTGCAGTTGAGTAGCTGAAGGAAAAGAATACTCGAACATACATATGTTCTTACATATGACCACACTCAATCACTAATCCAGACAATGCCGGAAGGACAAAGGTAAGTTTGCTGGAAGTGTTATGGCAAATATATGTATGTGCAATTATAAAAATAAATGTAAGGCGCGATAACCTCCGAAGAGATCTAAGGCCGAGCTTCTCTTCCAATTTGCGTCGTGCTCCTCTTGATTTTTCCCTACAATTGGCCGGACGGGACCTACATGTTTTATGCCGACTCCGAACGGCATCTGCAAGGCAGATGAGTTTTCACTGAGAGCTTTTCATGGCAGAAATACAATCGGAGCGCTTGCCAGACACTGCCGAGGGGCGACCCCGCTTAGAAAAATTTTCTTCTAATTGAAAAATCTTATTTCTAAAATTTTGATGTTGCTTTGCCCAGGAGTTGAACCCAGGGCATACGGTGTGATAGGCGGAGCACGCTACCATCACACCACGGTGGCCGCCAACAAAAATTTAAAAAGCAAAGTGAAATTACTTAGACCTTAGCAAGAAAAGCAAGCATCAGAAAATGAAGTGTGATAAGAAAAATGTTCAACCTAAAACCCACAAAAATAAATATCATTTGATCCAAGCTCTTAGCTTTTGCCCCAAAAACAAAAATATACAATATGAGTACATATATAAAAATAGGCGTGAAAATACGAATATATTCAATTTGTCGAAAATTTTAAATTTAAGTTCGATTATTTTTTCTGCTGCTGCCCTTGTTGTGTATTTTATTTGTTGGGAATGACCGCCACCAATGCCGCTTTTAGCCTCCTTTACGTATCGTGTTACTTGTAGCCATTTGCTAAATGTTTTCTTCGAGGTAGTCGCTGTTGTTTTTTTTTGTTTTGGGCGAGACGTGCATAAAATGTCTTCTATACATTTGCATGGGATATTTGTGTTTATTTTTCCGACTGAATTTAATTAACTAATTAATTCTTTTTACAAAAATCACAGTTGCACAATGTGCCTACGCGGCATTTATTGACAATTAAAAATGTCTCTCTTAGAAGACATTAGGCATCAATTTTTTAAATTTCCAGCGAGTTACTCCCCACTCGTAGCAGACTGATGGCTCTTATTATATTTATCTTCTTTGCTTTTGCCAAATCCTGACGGGTGTAACATATTTTAATAACCTTGCATTATTCTGGGTGATGTTGTTTTGGCTTTTGCAGGCTAACGACCTGGTACAAATGAATTATGTGGAGCTGGTCGGTGGATAAAGATGGTGTTGTTGTTGTTGTGGCGATATACCGCCGATACCAAAAGGTGTGGCCGCCAATAAAAAAAAGGTGTTTTTGTTGCCGCTGCTTGCGTCGCAGGTGGTAGTTGTAATTGCCAGCAGTAAAAATGCGTAGTAATTTTTGTTGTTGAAAATGGTGTAGTTGTTGTAGGCGTGGTGTGCCGTCGGTGAAAGCAAATGGCGGTGTTGTTGTAGGCGTTGTGTGCCGTCGGAATGTTGCGCCCAGTGGTTCCTTTGCATTGGCGAGGTGGCCTAGAATAAAATTGGTGGGGATTAGTTGAAACTACTAAATTTAGCTCAAAACACTTCACTAATTTTTGACATATGTACATGGAGGCTTTTGTGTTTGCATGGCCGCGGACGCATATACACACATCTGCGTATATATGCATCTGCATTAATGCAGTTTTCCTATTTGGCTTGCTTGGGAAATTTGCTAGGTTGGAGCAAATTGCCAGTATGCACGCCAGGTAGCAAATGATTTTGATTTACCTCGACTCTTGATTTTCTGGGCAGGTTTCCTGGTTTCGTAGTCCTCGGTTGACACTGGCAAAGGTACGCGTGGAAACTTACGGCGCCCACAACTTTATCGAAACTAATATTTTTTTGTTCGGTGTTAAAGGCGCGCACTTCATTTTACTTTGGGACTTTTTATAGCTACCGCCGTGGCAGAGAACTTTACTTATACGTGCAAAACTATCTTTCGGCTTATATTTATTTTTATTTACCCATCCACACACTCATACATCACACACTTAAATGCTAACGCAAACCAATACTTACCCAGATACATTTAGTTCGTGTCTTGGCCGCAATGTTGTTACGCCTTTGGAAACATGGTTGCTTCTAATATACTAAGTGATGCCCAAGCGACTTTTTACTTCCGCTGCAAGATTTTGTTCGCTGTAGGTACAATGTTGCCATTTCGCGATGTTGTTAGCATAGTGGCAACATTGCGGCTGAGGCACGGACCTGGACACAACACATACAGACACATATACACGCTGCCATTAATTCAAGCCAGTATGGAGCAGTGCACGGACTTTTAAAAAGGGAATGTTGGTAGACGAAAAATTAAAATAGTGGAAGAAATTAGTAGATTTTTTTTCCAAGAAAACAATTCATATCTTATTATAAAACAAATAAGGCACATGTCACGGAAATAACACTTTAAAAAAATATGTAAACAAAACAAAAAAATGCATGTAAATTTACATAGCTTATGCCTATATGATACCTGTTTGCTGTATTTCGGGCTTGAAATACTGACGAAGATTTACCGAAACGTCCAATTACAACAACAGTTTTCCAATGTATCAAGAATACTGCCACAAATAACCGACTTTGGTATATACTTAAACCTTTTTTATTTTCGTTTAAAGTTATTCACAAACAAATTATGAAAATAGTGCAGGAAAATATTTGCGTGCTCATTTACCACATTTATTTCATAAACAAACTTATTTCTTGTTTGAATTCGTACACAAACTTTTTAAAATAAAAACCGAAATAAATTTAATCTTCGTTTGAAATAGCATTGCAAAATTATTATATACCTAACTAGCGTAACCTCGCCCCGCCTCGCTAGGCGATAAATTCAATGATTTGCTGAAAGAGAATAAAATTAATACGAAACAAAGCAAATTCTTTGGTACAATTTCATTCGAACTTTATTGTGACACTTTCTTGTAGACAACGTTTTTGGTTTTTCCATCTTTCGCGTAAATGAATAATGACTATGGTTTGCCTACTCGTGAGCAAGCTACATACAATTGTCCATGAGAAAAAATTGGGTATTCTAAATTAATACCGCATATTTGTAGAGACTGTCCTTGCGCCTTACTAATTGTCATAGCGATGGCAAGGCGAATAGGGAACTGCAAACGTTTGAAATTGAATGGTAAATCCGTCGGAATCAGTGGAATTCTGGCTATCAAAACGTCTTCTCCTTTGTACTTCCCTTTCAAATTTGTTGCTTCGATAACGTTACCCATTAGCTTCTTCACAGCGAGTCTGGTACCGTTGCAAAGTCGTGGCACATTAATGTTGCGCAGCATAATAATCGGTGCTCCAATTTTTAATCGTAAACTAGGAGGTGGTAGGCCTGGCAAATCGAGTGAGTTTAAGAATTAAGTTGGATAATTTACGACATCATCTTGATCAGTAATAGTCTCCATTGACTTATATGCAACTATGTCACCAGTTATTTGATCCAGAATAGCTGCATTTATATCATTGATGCCCTTATTTTTCCCAGCTAAAATTGCTCTTTCGTAGAGCCAATGATAGTTTTTGTAATGTTGAACTATGTTTGGAAATACACTCTATATCAATGCCTCTTTAGACCGTGCAAAAGTGCAGAAATTGTTAGGCAATGTTGGAACCACAGACATTTGGCCATTTCCGATTTTCAGTAATTGCTGAACTTCAGCTGCTTTCGGATCGTTTTGTAGTTGAATACGTACGTTTGTAGTAAGTGTAAGCGTGTTTACATATCTCCATTATTACGATGATTTTAAACACGCATTGGTTTCATCTGCAGCCGTGGATTTTGGAATCACGGGTAATGTTTGCCTGAAATCTCCAGCCAATAAAATCATGCCACCTCCAAAGAATGTTTGGCTTCCTCGTAGATCTTTCAAAGTTCTATAAAGTGCTTCCAATGATTTCTTGTGTGCCATAGTACACTCGTCACATACGATGAGCTTACATACTTTAAGAGCTTTTGCCATTCCAAATATTATCGAAATATTACATATTGGTGCTTCATTTACCTGCATATTCAAAGGCAACTTTAATGCGGAATGTGCTCTGTGACCGCAGCATATTCCGGAAGAAGCGAGTGCCAATGCAACGTTATTGGCAGATCGAATTATTGCTAATATCAATGAAATGAAAAAGGTCTTGCCTGTTCCCCCAGGAGCATCAAAGAAAACAATCCACCAGTTCCATGGCTAACATTATTCATGATTGTATCATAAACATGACTAACAGCAACGGTCATTAAATTTCGTTAAATTTGATGTTACAAATGTTTTTAGTTCATTACAATCATAATGGTATTCACCCGGGGTGGGCGTGAGCTTAGCACCTGCTAACAAGCCAATCTAATATAAACGCACGCAAGTCATTTTATGTCAAAAATGTCTCATGCACATACAACTTGTATGAGGGCAACCCAAATTGAATTTGCTGCTAACTCGATTTCCAATTTTGTTCTGCGTGACATTTCGATTTGACATTTGCATACATGCTTTACATTGTCGCAACGCATGTTTATTTGGGTTTGGGAAAAAACGCCGGTTGTTTGCGTGCGCCAAAAAAACGCAGTGCGGTTTTATTAGGTTGGCTTGTAACATGCCCACCTAATATAAACCCACGCAAGTCATTTTCTGTCAAAATGTCTCATGCACATACAACTTGTATGAGAGCAACCCAAATTGAATTTGCTGCGTGAAAACCTAACTCGATTTCCAATTTTTGTTCTGCGTGACATTTAGATTTGACGTTTGCACACATGCTTTACATTGTCGCAACGCATGCTTATTTGGGTTAGGGCAAAAAACGCCGGGTGTTTGCGTGTGGCACAGTTCGATGATTTTTTCTGCTGCTGCCGTTGTGGTGTGTTTTAGTTCGTGGAAGCGACCGCCACCAATACCGCTTTAAGCCTCCTTTTCTTATTTGCGGTGTTGCTTTTGCCAAAGAGGATAAACATAATAAGAAATGTCACTCGTTACTTGTAGCCATTTGCTCAATGTTTTCTTCGAGGTAGTCGCTGTTGTTTTGGGCGAGATGTGCATAAAATGTCTTCTATACATTTGCATGGTATATTTGTTTTTATTTTTCTGACTGAATTTGTGAGGACCCCAAAACCGAGGGTTTTGTACCCTCACAACATATACCTATTTTTCCATTTTTCTTACATATATGTTATACAAGAATTGAATCTAACTCTGAATTTAACATTTATACATTTTTATGACATGAATTATATCTTTATGAATTACACGCCAAAACACATACTTGCGGTTGCATGCATTGAATTATTATTTACTAAATTGAAGGACAAACCAGACTTGCGCACTTTTGCACGCAAGCAAAATATTTACATTTTTCGCCCACATAAATTTCAAATATAGGTCACCCTAACATACACTCAAACATTTGGAAGGAAAGTGGAAATGCACAAAACATAAAATTGTGCCGGTCAACCAACCCTTTGCGCATCCAATGCACTCAGCTACAAATACAACATACATAATAATTTGGATAAACGAAGACCAACAGTAAAAGTCGCCAAACTAAGCGCCGCTACTAGTTGGGACTTTTCTCTACATACTTACGTACAAGCATACGACACACCAACGCACGCCCTAAGCAGAAGCCGAAAGCATCAAACGAGGCCAACGCACCATCAAAACCAAGTGACAGCGAACATACGCATAAACACAAATGATCGAATTCGATAGGTAAAGCAAAGACTGGAAAACACGGCAGGCATACAACAAGCGTACGTACGAGATTTGGTACATTGTTCGCTATGTATATTAGGGCTCCCGAAAATTGGGATATGAAATGCCGGGATAGCGGATTGTCATACATGATCGAAAATATGCATATATGTATATATACAGATGTACAACCATATGTATGATAATGGAAATAGGGAAAACGCATGTTAGCATGTAAGCGTATGTATGCACTAATAGAATACAGCGAAAGTAGCGTTAAACTAGAATTCGATTTTTGCATTCCCACCTTTTATAATTGTTAAAATTGTTATTGTAAAATTACTGTCTGCCTGCGCGTAGTCCCACATAATTTTATAACGGAGGAATTATTACCAATGAATTGTTTTTAGGAAATAACCGTCCGCCGGCGTACAAAATCATATATAAGGGCGGCAAATTAGCTTGTAAGATCAGAACTGGAGAGCATACGAGTCAGTGGGCTTCTACCACTGATCAGCACGACCTGAAGGTTTCTACTTCATTTCGTGATTATTTTATATTCAGTAGGAGGTTTCTACTCCAACTGACGGAGAGCTTAGCAGAGGGGTTCTACCTCCGCTACTCTTATTTAGACAGAGACAGCGAGTAGGAGTAGCCATTAAGGACATCGATCTCTTTTTGAATAAATATTATAACGTTTTCCGAAACACCTTTGCTTATTTATTTCAAGCGGAATAGGTTCCCCACCAAATATAGGAACCCTGGACGGACTGGGCATACCTCAGCAGGAATAAGTCCGTCACAAATTTAATTAACTAATTAATTCTTTTTACAAAAATCACAGTGTCACAAGGTGCCTACACGGCATGGATAAATGCGTGACAATTAAAAATGTCCCTCTTGGAAAACATTAGGCATCAATTTTTTTTTAATTTCCAGCGAGTTACTCCCCACTCGCAGCAGACTGATGGGTCTTATTATATTTTTGGTTTTGCCAAATCCTGACGTGTGTATAACATATTTTAATAACCTTGCATTATTCTGGGTGATATTGTTGTTGGCTTTTGGAGGCTAAACGAGATGGTACAAATGAATTATGTGGAGCTGGTCGGTGGATAAATATGGAGTTGTTGTGGTTGTTGTTGTTGTGGCGATATGCCGCTGATACCAAAATGTGTGGCCGCCAATAAAAAAGGTGTTGTTGTTGCCAGTGCTTGCGTCGCAGGTGGTAGTTGTAATTGCCAGCAGTAAAAATGCGTAGTAATTGTTGTTGTTGAAAATGGTGTAGTTGTTGTAGGCGTGGTGTGCCGTCGGTGAAGGCAAATGGTGGTATTGTTGTAGGCGTTGTGTGCCGTCGGAATGTTGCGCCCAGTGGGTCCTTGCATTGGCGAGGTTGCCTAGAATAATTATAATATAATAAATTAGTTGAAACTACTGAATTTAGCTCAAAACACTTCACTAATTTTTGACATATGTACATGGAGGCTTTTGTGTTTGCATGGCCGCAGACGCATATACACACATCTGCGTATATATGCATCTGCATTAATGCAGTTTTCCTATTTGGCTTGCTTGGGAAATTTGCCAGGTTGGAGCAAATTGCCTGTATGCACTTCACGTAGCAGATGATTTTGATTTACCTCGCCTCTTGATTATCTGGGCAGGTTTCCTGGTTTCGTGGTGCTCGGTTGACTCTGACAAAGGTACGCGTGGAAACTTACGGCGCCCACAACTTTATCGAAACTAATTCTTTTTTTTTCGTTCGGTGTTAAAGCCGCGCACTTCATTTTACCATGGCACTTCTGGGACTTGCACTGGGCACTGATAAAATAATAATTTATCCGTTCCCTAACGTTGTGCCCTTTTATAGCTGCCTCCGTGGCAGATAAAGTTAGGGGGAAACACAGCCCAATGGTGATGCGAGGTTTACAGATAAACCTCCAACACAGTAAGGTGGCGTCGAGCGAACTCCTCCTAACCCTTGAGGAGGTTTCGTTTGACGTCGCGCTGATCCAGGAGCCGTGGTAGTGGTGGCCGTCAAGCAGAAGAATAAGCAGGCATTTATCCTGGCAGCCTGCTCTATGGCCCATATTGCGGAGTTCCGCCGATGGAGTACAAGAGGCTAGGGGGATGGAAAGGGCGGTTGGTCATACGTGCGGATGCTAATGCGCACCACAATGCGTGGGGAGTAGGAGATACGAATAAGAGAGGCGAATCTCTATTTTGTTACATCCTGCAAACCAGTTAGCAGATAGCCAACAGAGGAAGTGTCACTACATACAGCAATGTTCTTGATATTACATTGATCTCTGAACGTGATATATTAAGGCATGGTTTGTTGGTTCTTGTTAGACCATCCTTCTCCGACCATGTAAATTAATAACACATTGGTTATTTTGGTTTTTTTAAAAAGTAACTTAGACCGTCAGACGGCCGAGTATACAAACGCTGGTTGAGGGCTAATCGACTCTTATTTATAGGATTACAATAATTGCTTATATTCTAATTTCATCATGTTGTGAAATACATTGGCCTTGAAATAAAGATATCAATGTCTTTTTGATGCAAAATTCCATCTAGACTTTAATAATAAACAAAGAGGCAGACTTGTGTTTGTTTAAGATGCGTTTTAGTTCGCAGCATGAATCGATTGAAAATATCAATTTTGTTTACAGTTGTGGTAAGGCTAGTGCGTGGAGCTACTGAATACTATTTAGGTAATTGAGTTCTTAGATATTTCTTTATATTTGCCGTTATGCGGGCTAGTGAAACTGGGTATTAACTCCCCCTCCTCTAAATCTAAGTGCCCTGTCATCGAGTAGACATCTGCAATTTTTTTAATTTTAAAAGCAATATCATTCATTACTGCTTTTCTTCAATTTTGTTTTAGCTTGAAATATTACCGTAAACTTGTATATAACATATTTGAGTAAGATTGCCACCAAAACTGTAGTAAATGACGACCAAATCCGATTTTGATGCATTTTTTGTTTCAATTTATTTAAAACATTAATATTCCTTAATTTTAAATGTTCTTTTTTTGATTCAATATATTCTTTAATATGAAAATTTTAAATTTCCCTTCTCTTAAATAATTCAAACTTTTTCCAGTAGGGTTCTCAAATTCAATACTGTTAGTTACAACTTTATTATTAAAAGTAACTTTTTTTTTAACTAAATATATCCCATCTATTGTTTGGTTGTTGTTACGTGGCTAACTTGTTGGGTGGTGGGGAGCGGCGGCAAGCAGGTATGCTTGCGGGCCCAATGCCGTTCGGAGTCGGCATGAAACATGTAGGTCCCGTCCGGCCAATTTGTAGGGAAAAGCAAGAGGAGCACGACGCAAATTGGAAGAGAAGCTCGGCCTTAGATCTCTTCGAAGGTTATCGCGCCTTACATTTTTTTTTAATATATTGGCTAAAGCCAGTTCTAATCTTTCATACCACCCTAATGTATTATCCTACCAACACCTATCTTAAAATCTACAGATACAAAATTCATGCAAATTTCTTTGGGGTAGCAAAATACAATAATAGGGCAAAAAATGCAAACCCCTAATCCCTGACCTACCGCAAACGCAAAAGTAATTCCAAATTCAATTTTGTATAGAGCACAATTAGGTCATCAAATAAAAAGGAATTTATATATTTACTAGCCTTTACCCGCGGCCCCGTCCGCAAGGAGAAAATGAAATGGGAAATGAAATGGGCTATTCACGTTAGCCTGCTTATAAAGTTATCTGTTTAAAATTTTTTTTCTGTCTAATGCATTTTATTTTTGTAATTGAGTAAAAAAAAGAACTTTATGAGCTGATAACCTGATAGGATCCCAAAATGATAACGAAATTATCCAGAAAAAGCCACGAAATGACCCCGACGCTATCGCGGACGGATCCC
>JARSSU010006352.1:0-42328 GCA_029619165.1 Eurosta solidaginis
TAACGGACTCCAAACGGTCGTCGTAGCAGCGGGCCAAAGATGCGACAGCAGCAGCGTGGGCTACGGAGCGCGTACCATGGCGAAGGCGGGACGGGAGGTATACTGGTAACGGACTTTACCTGTACAGCTGTTGGTTGTTCCCGTAGGGGTAGTCGGCGGCGGTATCGGATGGATTGGTGACCTACGAGAGACTGCGAGGACTAGTTACGTGCTGGGCTTCACCGACTGGACACTGCCGCCTCCCTACTTGCCCGCTAGATAGAAGGCGCTTAAAGAGGGCGGGACTGTAGTAGCCGAGACACCGTGGATCGATCCGTCGGCAGAGGGAAAGTGCACCTTAAGGCACAGCGGTAAGCCCCTTGTGCGCATGCATCGGTTCACGGCCGAAGCCAGAGCAGAGAAGAAGGGGTTATCTGATCATTAAGGCGTTGTGCCGCTCAACACACTGAAGGTGTTGCATTAAAGCCCCGCGCAAGGCAACATCGCCAACTAAGAAAAATGGGTGTTTCAATTAGAAAACAAGTTTTTCTAAGCGCGGGACGCCATTTACAGTAGTTTGCAACACTCCGAGTATATTTCTGTCGGCATTAAACATATAGGACCCATTCCTCCGATTTGTAGAAAAACTAAAAAGAAGCACCAACGTAAATTGGAAGCGAAATTTAGGCTTACATCTCCTCAAAACAGTTTGATCATGTGTGACATCCAGCGACACCTTTTGTCAAAGTAAAAATCATATTTTGGTAAAAATATCAGCTCTTTAAAGCCCTGGAATATTTTCCCATATTCAAACCGCCCAATTCGTAAATATATTTTGACTTAATGTATATGACATCGGTTATTGGTGTATTAACCTAAAATATGTTATAACTTCATTAAATAGAAAATGTTAAAAATTTCGAAACGAAAAATATAATCTCCAACTTGTGAATATATTGGCCACCGCAAAAATTTATAGATTATGGGTATGGGTGAAAACCAAAAAACTAATAGGTTGGATATGGTATCGTTATGTTTAAGGCGTTATTCTATGACTTCAATAACCGATTCGTTGACTTCCATAGAGTTGGTTGGATCAGCTGTTTACACGGAGTTTGCCAGGGCCTCAAAGTAGTTGCTCCGCAATTTTCTTTTTATCTCATGATCTATTCATACACGAGGGAACTTAACAGTAGTGATCAAACTTTGGTCTTACAATTTAAATCATTTACCTACTTACCACTTTCATTGCATACAATCAAAAATTACTTATTTACTCGAAGTTCGGCTGTTGAGTGGAATGTCACCCTATCTCAACTGCTGTTTCGAAAACGACCTACTCTCAAAATATTTCGAAATTCGTGTGGTTCTGTCGAGTAAGGTAATATTCCACTCCAACAGTGAATTTATAACAACACTCTTTAACATGCATGCGGTGTTAAAAATTTTCTAACGTCTTCATTTGTTAAATCTGTAAATAAATCAGGATTTTCGAGGCTATTAGCAACATGAATTGCCGCCGCACAAAGTTTTTTATTCACAACTGCCCCTGCTCCATCATCTCCATAATGCTCCCCCTTTCTACTTTTAGCACAAATGATTGTGCTTGCTAGGTCAACCAATGATATATGGCTATATATGATATTGCATGATCCCTTTCCATTATATGCATTGTAGTATGACGGAGATAAGTACTACCTCTATAACATATGGTATTTTCCAAACCCCATCCATTAACTCTCAATTCCGTGCCCTGTGTTAATGAGGTATCGCAAAGCCCTATAGGCATTACTAAATTAGGCTGCTTTATAAAATCTCGAGCCACTTTAACCACTGCTATGTCCATAAATCGTGAATATATCCTATACTTAGGATCAAAAATTATACTGTGCACATTGTGTTTTTGACCGCAAGCTCTCTTATATTCATTATTATCGGCTACACCTGCTAGAACTTCGAGATCCCCCCATTTTTTCCGTATACGCAATCCGCAACTGTGACGACCGAATTTAAAGATATTAGGGAACCACTGCAAAGATACTCGGACACTCTAATATCGATACCGAATGTGGGCTGACCTCTATTGGTATAAATTCTCCTATCGTATAGGATAAAATGCAGCGTAGAACGACAACAAGGATCGCGTAAAGTTTGCTTGAATTCATTTTTTTAATTTAAGAACGTTTACACCACTTTTTAAATATAAAATACACCGAGATCAATTTTGTGGCTACTATTTATACCTAATAGAGCAATGTGAATAAAAAATAAACAAACACCTTTCAGTCAAAATTTCAAGAATTTTAAAGAACAACAATACATCTAAATTAACGTCAAGGCTACACAATAAAAAATCTTGTTTGTTTTCACTCGTTCATTATAAATAAAATAAATAAATAAAGGCAAGGCGCTATAACTTCCGGAGAGATTTTAGGCCGAGCTTATCTTCCAATTTGCGTCGTGCTTCTTTTAATTTTTCCTACAAATTGGCGGGATTACACCTACAAGCTTTTACGCCGACTCCGAACGGCATCTGCAAGACACATGAGTTTTCACTGAGGAGCTTTTCATAGCAGAAATACATTCGGAGTGTATGCTAAACACGTCGGAGAAGCGACGCCGATTAGAAAAACTGTTTTCTTTATTTTTGACGTTACTCTGCCTGGGAGTTGAACCCAGGACCCTCGGCGCATTTTTTCTGGCAAATACAAAAGCTTATTAAGCGTTTAGATATTTCCATATAATTTCCTGTTATAGGTGCCTAATAAACCTATGGAAAGTTTTAACTAGTTAAACAAACAGAATCATATCGACGCATATCCCAGGCGAATGAAATGAGCACGGCTTTGACAAAAACATTTTGCTATACTTTTTCAAAAGAAAAAATTTCCAAGTAATTGTTTGTTTATATATGTATGTATATCACAGTTGAAATGCGTTATCAAATTGATATCTGTACCATGATTATATTTTTAGTGAAAAAAACAGAAAAGTACAAAGGGAATACTTAATTTTATCTGTATCCAAACTGCTAATAGGGTCTATTGTATACTGCCAAAAAACCAGAGTTGGGAAAAGTGCACAAAATTATGAGCAACAACACGCTCGAACTTAAATGGGTTGACATAATCAAACTCTTTAGTTAAGTGTTAACAAGGCGTTCATTGTTGTGGATTTAAATGTCTGTTCATCTTTCACATATTGGTAAAATTAGCCTAAACCCAGTCCGCACGATATGCCAAGATATGGTATTGAAAAAATAACGAGATCGTCCAAAAAATAATCTTTAACTGGTTTCAATAAATCGGGAAATACTCTCAGTCGTGGAGATAAGCACACGGTGATAAACAGAAGGAAGGATATGGTGGAGTTCTTTAAATAGTTCCGAAAAAAACGAACAGATCCGGCGATAGTTGAAAAATATTCCGTGGCAGTTCTTGCGATCGTGAGATACTTTCGAAAATAATCTTGAAACTATATGGAGTAAGTTATGACAAAAATCATCTTTTCTGAAAAATCAGCTGAATGGGGAATATATGCTATAGTGTCCGATCGACCTGTTCCGACATATGTCTAATCGGACACCTAAATATACAGCTCACCAAATTTTATCAAGATATCTCAAAATTGAGGGACTAGTTTGTATATAATCAGACAAACAGACAGACAGACGGACATGGCTAAATCAACTCAGCTCTCTCCTGATCATTTCGGTATACTTATTGGTGGGTCTATCTTTCTCCTTTAAGGACTTATAATTTTGAGATTCGTGACAAACTTATATACCATTTCATTTTCATGAAAGTCATAAAAAGCTTAGTAAGCGTTATGACCTTCCCATAACCTTTTCTGATATAGGAGCCTAATAAGCCTATTTAATTAATAACTATAATGGAAAGTTTTAATTAGTTTAAACAGATTCATATGACGCATATACCAGCGAAATAAAATGAACGTGGCTTTGACGAAGCATTTTGCTATACTTTTTCAAAATAAATTTCCAAATAATTGTTTGTATATATATATGGATTGTAACGAATTTACTTGCAAATCCTCTCTATTTGCCCTTTTGCTAAGTTCGTATCACTAAACTGTTGAATAAATAACTCCAATATTGAATAATGGAAAAATGACCTTTATTATAGTACTTCACAATAAACACTTATACTTTGCAACTAGCTGGCTTAATAACCAAAATGATAGCTTAATGAAACTGACTTCAAAATAATACTGCTATGGCTCGCTAGATAGCGTCTTAATCGAAATGCTTGATAGCTCAAATCAAAACTGAATTCCAGCGCCTCTACATTTGCTGCCTTTTATACTCTCTCTGATTTCAACGTTCGCATCTTCTAGGCGCTTCCATTTCCAGATCTACTAGTTGCCATCAGCTCTCAAACTTCTCAGCTGTAATTACAATTGCACGATTTTATAGCTTCTCTCACTGCATCCTTTCAGGAGTATCTCAGATATATGCATGTGTTTGTGCATTGATTCTCCGCTGCTCGTATACGTACATGGTACATATGTGTGAGACGCAATTATTGTTTCGTTTATGTAGATACATAATGATTGATCTATGGATGTGCATGATATCACTGTTTAGCATCGGCTTAGAGATAGCAGCACCCCTTAGTTTTGCTAATATTCGTAACAGTATGTATGTTTTCACAGTTGAATTGCGTTATCAAATTGATATGTGTACAATGACTGTGTAAATAAATACAGAAAAGTACAAATGGAACATTTAATTAGTTTATCTGTTTCCAAATTGCTAATAGGGTCTATTGTATACTGCCAAAAAAACCAGAGTTGTGAAAAGTGAACAAAATTATGAGCAACAATACTGTTCGAAACTTAAATGCGCTGATATAATCAATACCTTTAGTTAAGTGTTAATAAGGCGTTAATTTGTTGTGGATTTAAACGTCTGTTCATCTTTCACATATTCGTAAACTAGCCTAAAACCGCGTCCCAGTCCACACAATATGCCAAGATATGATGGTTCCTGTTAAAATTGGCTTCAGTTATATCGATTTAAGAAAACAAATTTCTTTGAGGGAGCAGGAATTCAAAAATAGTTCAAAATAATCCTACAAATTATCTTAAAATGATGCGATAACTATTTCGAATTATTCTTGAAATGATACATACCGTTTTCCTAAATTTTCTAGAAGAAGTTATGAAATTATCAGGAAATTATACGAAACTGTTCCGAAATGATTACTGATATAAACTTAAAGACAAACATGAATATGTAGTTCCAAAATAGTCGCAATATAAACAATCTCAAAATTATCCTTAAAACAATACAGAAAAAGTCTCGAAGTTATTCGTAAAACTATATCCAAATAGTTCTTACGATTCCGGAATAGTCCTAATATGATTCCGATGTAGGCGGAAGATCATCCCTCGTGTGATACTTCGATGTTCGAAAATATCCTACATGACTGTTTATTTCGACACATACAGAAACGATCCAAAATGGGTCCGAAATATGCCGAATATGATCCCGACAAAAATCTCGATGCTGTTCGAACAAAGATCCAAACACAATGGTCCCAAATTAGTCCAAATATAAATAATCTCGAAATGATTCGTAAAACAATTCTAAAACAGTCCTTACACATTCTGAAAAAGTCCCAATATGTTACCAGAAACATCTCAAAAATAGGCGGAAAATTATTCCTTAAACAGTTTCGAAATAGAATTCGTCTGGAAATAATTATTAACATTATCCGAAATTATCTCGAACACAATTCTGGAATGGTCTCTAAATATAAAATCATTGGAAATGAATATTTACTTATTTATTTAATTATATTTATTAATTTAGAAGTAATTGTTGCCAGAAGGCACGACTGGCTATAAATAATATTCCACTACCTCCCTTAACCAATAGTTCGGCAGTTGCAAGTTCATACAAGGCGATTGGAACTCTCGTTTTAGTCTTTAAGATATAACTAACGAAATTAAAAACCACAACCTAAGCTTTAGAATTGCATCTTGGGTTTCTTGCAATCGCAACTCTTTCCAGCAAATGGCATTCGATTGCATGCATCGTCGCAATCGAAAAAATAACCAAACACCACCTTGGCTACTTGCGGCATTTGCTGCTGTTTATTATAGCGATCTTAGGTCAGTCATACGTGCTAGCAATTCGGGTGCAGCCAAGCGCTTTTTTATACTCAGCGTGCTTTGCAGACAGAGTATATTAACTTTGATGGGATAACGGTTGGTTGTACAGGTATAAAGAAATCGAGATAGATATAGACTTCCATATTCAAATCATCAGCGTCGAAAAAAAATTTGATTGAGCCATATCCGTCCGTCCATACGTCTGTTCGTTAACACGATAACTTGAGTAAATATTGGGATATCTTCACCAAATTTGGTACACTGCTTATCTGGACCCAGAATAGATTGGTATTGGAGGGAAATCGGATGATAACCACGCCCACTTTTTATATATATAACATTTTGTAAAACACAAAAAACCTGATTATTTAGTAAATAATACACCTAGAATGTTGAAATTTGACATGTGGACTGATTGAAGATTTTAAATGGATGTGGCACCGCCCACTTGTAATAAATCACTTTTACAAATATCATTAATCATAAATCAAAACATCGTTAAACCTATCGTAACAAAATTCGGCAGAGAGTTGCCTTTACTATAAGGAACGCTTTGAAGAAAAATTTAAGAAATTAACCAAGTGGATTTAAAACAATAAATAGGAAAACTTCAAATTTTAAAAAATGGGCGTGGCACTACCCTTTTATGACGAAACAATTTTCTATGTTTCGGGAGCCATAACTCAAAGAAAAATTAACGGATCGTAATAAAATTGGGCACAAAAATTTTTCCCTATAGTAGAAAATATTTCTAGTAAAAATGGACGGGATCGGTTAAAGACCACGGCAACTTTTATATAAAAGATTTTTAAAAGGGTCGAACTCGAATTATAAGCTATAACTTAGCAAAAAATAGTCTTGAATCAATGATATTTCACTTATCAAGTTTTATTGTAAGAGGAAATGGGGAGAAGTTTTTTTTTAAAGAGGCGGTGTTACCTGTTATGTAGAGAAGTAATTTACCTGAAATGAAATGTACAATTGAAGCTCACGCTGAGTATATAATGTTCGGTTACACCCGAACTTAGACACCTTTACTTGTTTTATTATAATTATTATAATTGGTAACTTAGTAGTTCGTTGGCTCGCCAGTGGTTTGACGACTGTTGCTCGTTTGCTTACTGATCACTATGTTAGTATGTATAAACTGACGGTCTCCCTGACCGATTGACAGACTGATTATGTGTGTAAGAGAATGACAGGCCAACTAAACCTTTACCAACCAACCAACAAATGTACAACATATATGTACATACGTACTAACAGTCACTCATAGTCAAAATGATACGATTTATTTTTTTCCAGTGGCTTTTCGCCCAAAAATTCCAGAATTTATCCAAAGGTTTTTCTTATAAAATCTACGTCCAAGTAAGGATGATGTGATATCACATATCCACACACAATTTGTATGTAAAATTTAAAAATCCGACGCTCATATTTTTAGAGGTCTATTTCGGGTCTCAGCAGAATCGCGCTTCCCTTCGAACCTTTTTCCTGTGAGGTTTCACATATCTTTTGGTGTCACTTCCCCTTTCCTCCATTATAGTCCTTATATAGCTATGAGTGCCCAACGCGTCTTAACTGTGTGTTTTGTATACAGGAATATGTTTGTGTAGTCCTATGGTATCACTTTGTGGTTTCTGCAGGGATTTCTGCGTTCGACGAGCTGCATAGCTGCAGATAACGTACACTCCTCCTTCCAATTTTAATTTTTCAATGGCGATTAAAGAATTACATCGTCCGGTTTTCTTTGAGTTTTTTTAGAAATAAATAGCATTGATACCCAATAGATAATACAAAAATACTTATTTCGAAACTTCTATGACATCTTCCGCCGAATTTGCTGGCAGTTAATCTATTTAATTAATCTGCTGATTGATAAAGATACAGACTAGTGGCACAACAATTTTTGAAGACGAATTTACAAAATTAGTATTGAATTTACAAATAAGATTAGGCTTGAATACATTACTTAGTTCATATGAAATCATAATACAATTTTCGATGATGTCGGAATGGACGGGACTCCGAGCAGCAAAGTGAAGTTTGTTGGAAAGTCCTTATTAAGTATAATTTTAATTTCTTGATATGCTTGTTATGGCAAATATAATTATACACAGATACAAATTATTCTTGAGTATGTTATAGGAATGGGATACCCATCGAGTCTACCGAGCAACGCAAGATCATAATCGAGTGATCGAGCGGCTGTCGAGGTTTGAGGGGTCTGGAAAGTACGTCTTCCATTCCACTTTTATGTTATTCACCCAATTCTTAAATATTGCTGTGCAGTTATTAGTAATGCTGTCGGAATGGACGTGATTTCTAAAATAATTGTAGTTAGGGAAGGACCCACACATCTCAAAAATTTATTTTAATTATTCAAGGCAATAAGTATACGCTTTTTAATAAAGCGGGTCAGAGATGTCACAATGCTTTTAAAAATCCTCTCGCCAACAACGGAAATGTTCGTTCATTTTATAATTTGTCACTTATAATTTTACTAATTCTGCAAAAGTTTCTTTATTACGCCAGTTACTGCACCAGCCTGGTTCAAGAATTTTGTAATAACTCTGATGCGAAACTTTTGTTAAAACTTGAATTGATTTACTTAAGTTTACAAAAAAAACAGCTATCCCGTTTTAGCTGCAGGTGACTGTACGCATGATTGAAGTTGGACCATAAACAATGGTCTGCAAGCGAGCCCCTTTCAATTGTTTATTTTTCATTTGACTTTGCTGAAGTTGTAAAGGTTTTATGTTGTAAAAGCTTTTAGACTAAAAACCCAAAGACACGATAACAAGCGATAGAGGCAAACAACCAACTTAACCAAACGCTGAGCTGTCAGTCGCATTTTAGCTTTGACTGTAAGCGTAACAAATACGCGAATATTATAGCTACAAAGCTTTCATTTTCAACACTTCTTAAGCGCGCGATTTTATGATTCATTGTTTATACCATTCAACAAATGGTAGGTCTGGTGACTTTGTGTATGATTTTTTTGTTATTCTTGTTTAAAACTGTAAACGTAATTGGATTATTGGTCATAATTTGTGTCGTGCTTGCATTTTTTAATATTACAATATTGATTTTGAGGCATATCATGTTTTTTTTTCGAGTAAGGCATTCGCGCTTAAAATGTTTACTTCCTGTCTAAATACTCGTGCGAGCAACTTAGTTGGCGCGTCTTATTCAGTAAATTAAATAAGATAAAAATTATATACATTTTTAATACTTTAATGGAATCTCCAACGGCACAGAGCACGCGGTCATCGTCACCAATAGCAGAGTTTCAAAAATTAAAATTACGTCCCGTGCCGAAAGTGAAAAGGCGCGCTCCACAGCCGCCCACCACGTTAGCGCAGAAGAAAGTTGTTCTAAAAATAAATTATTAAATATTTTAGTACATAATTTTTTTTATATGTATATGTAAGTATCTACAAGTACTAAAAGCGTTATTTCTTTCCATCTTTGCAGACTTCATCCACAACCAAGACCACCACTCTAACTACACCTGCCAAGCTTTATGGCAAGGATTTGAGCGAGTATGATGAGGTTGATGTTGATGCTCTGTTGGCGCAATTGTCACCAGAAGAAATCAATATTTTGGCAAAAGAAGTTGATCCCGATGTAAGTAAATTTAAAATTAAGTAAAGCACACATTTGGTGTATTCACCGCACTCGTTATCAATTTAACTGTTTAAACAATTTTTGTCTCCTGGCATAGTTTTATGTTTGTAAACTGTATTAAAAACATAATATAAGCTGATAATCAGGTTCACGTGAATACCCCAATTGTATGCTTAAAATTTTGCAAAGTTTTTTTGTGAATGTGTAAATCAAGTGAAGGTAAACATATGGTGAAGAAAAAAGATTCCGGCTAGGCGACGTTATGCGAATGAAGGCTCCGTCCAAGAAGGCATTCTTATTAAAACCCCGCCTATGGAGGCAGAGGAAGAAGGGTTACTAATTGACTTTTGGAATGGTCAAAATAGTTCAGATTGGATTGGATAGTTCGGTTTGATCAGAGATTGCAAACATTATTATTGTTTTATCGGTCTAGGCGGGGTTTTATGATATTAGAGTTGCTGATGAGTTGGGGTTAGCAGCCCTCGAAATGGATTTGTGCAACGAGCTTTGGAAGTTATTACAATTTTTTTTTATAATTAAAAAAAATATTTCAGTTAAGCAAAAAATATACCGTAAGAATAATAATGACAAAAAATTATTGTGTATGCCTCTATTCGAGCCCATCATAGAGATTGCCAATAATAACTGTTAAATAGATGATCCAGTAAGATATGCCAACTAGATTTGATGGTCCCATTATCGATCGGAAATAGAACAAGGATGCCCACGAAAAGGCTCTCACAACATCAATTGGCTTTGTTTGGTTCCCCACAAAAACAATGTGCTTGACGAAGAATGACATGAAAAGTTAACACAGCATGCTTTAAATTTCCTTGCTTTCGTCATGACACACACTCAAGGCAAACTGTACAACAATCGATCGACATTTGCGAGTAACCGGATGGGACCTCATTTTTGACATTGTTCGGATGGGCTTTTATTTATTTATTATTATTAGGCCTGGAGGCACTGCGAACTTTGTGTAGGTAGATCTATTGTGCATAACATTTCAGCCTAATTTTGTATGTGGAGACTTTTAATGTATCTAAGTACCTCTTAAGCCTTTTTACTCCATATCACATAGGGATTAAGAGTCGCACCACCTAGATGGGAGAGTCTCTGCTGTGCCGGAGCGACGCATTCGTAGAGAATGTGAACCGGCGTTTCATCCTCCAGCTCACAGAAACGACAAATTTGAGTATCAGATAGATTTAACTTACTTAGGTGATATCGTAGACCACAGTGTCTCGGATAGTACCCAGTGAGAGTTCGTATGTCCTCCCAGCTTAGATTAATGAGTTGGGCTGATACTTTCGTTACCGGAAGTATAAAAAATTTGGTCTGTCTTTGCCCTGGGCAGTGAATCAAAATACATCTGAATTGTTTTGTTTCCCAGTTACCTATGGTTTCCCTGGTTTGTGCATTTGTGAGACCACAAAAGGGCTCTGGACCATAGAATGCTGCTGTAGCACCCTGTTTTGCTAGTTATTCTACATGTTCATTACCTTCATATCCCTGATGTCCTGGAACCCAGCCTAACAAAACCTTGTTTTTGGCTCCCAGGTCATTAAGGATTTCAATGCAGTCATCCACTAGCTTAGATGATGGGCTTATTTATGTATATTAATATTACCAGCATGACGGAGTCAACGGAAACATTTCTATGAGTCCAGAAATATCAATAAAATTTTAATTACTTATCTTTTTCAGGACAATTTCCTGCCACCCGACCAACGTTGCAGCTATGAATGCGAAAAAAATCCCACCGGTCCATTGGATCGCAAAAAGCTAATTCAGCACATTAACAAACAGGCAATGGAAACGCCTGATGAACCCGAATTCGAACCATATGTAAAGGGTACAGTACGGGGCAAGAAATGGGTACCACCACCAAGAGACGCAAGCGATGTTGCGGCTGAGGAACAGATTGCTATTGATTTGGGTGAAGAATATGAGCATGCGCTTAGCGATGCTACACAAGAGGAGATTATCGATTTGGCTGGTATGTAGAAAATTAGTAAATTAGTAAAGTAAAAAATTATTCATTAAATTTATTAAAGGACATAATACTTGAATTTCAATTGATGTTAAAAATCTCTTTTTTCACAGCTATTCTTGGTTTCCATTCGATGATGAATCAGGATCAATATCATGCTTCATTATTGAATAAAGGTCAACCAGTTGGTATGGGTTGGGATGGCATAACAAAATCAACTCAACCAAAATTGTTTCCCGCGGATCCACCAAATAATACCGATGTCGAAGAATCAATTAAACGTGTTAAGGATAACGATACAAAATTGATTGAACTGAATTTCAATAACATAAAGGTAAGGATTTCATGTGCAACATCAGGGACATTTTTTCCAAAAACTAGTTTTCTGCCACTGGTTTGGTTTGCGGAATTTAAAAAAATCTTACATATCCATTTTATTATAGTGGTGTAGAAGGGCAAATCCATCTAACATTGATTAAAACCAGGCACCTATTTCGAAAGTCGTTTCTCAAAAAAGATAAGCGTATTAAAAAGTAACCGGTTCCAAAAAAGACCCGAATGGTCTTAATATCTAGAAAATAAAAATATATTGTCCGTCAAAGATCGGGCGTCTCGTTTTAAGAGACGAATCAAAAAGTAACTCATTTAAATGCATTTCGTTTTGACTTTAAAGTTGCCAGTTTTAAAAAAGCTTAAAAAATAAACGGTTTGAGCAAAGGAACCCTTTCCTTAAAAGTAACCGATTCCAAAGACCTAACCGGTTCCATAAAAGTATCGGGTTCCATAAAAGTATCAGGTTCCATAAAAAGAACCGATTCCATAACACTAATCGGTTTCATAAAAGTAACCGGTTCTTTTACCTGTTGCACCTGTTGCAAAAAGTAAGGGGTTTCAAAAAAAGTAACCGATTCCAAAAAACTTACAGGTTTCATAAAAAGAACCGGTTACAGTTAGAAAAGAAAATCGGTTTCAGAAAATTAGCGGTTGGTTTCATTGATTGCTTTAATCCTCTATGGGAGCATTTATTTATCGACAATTTCCAACTGTAACTTCAACCAGATTCTGGTTTCGGCCTGCAAATATTTTTCGCTCTCGACAACATATAACTTGCTTAGCGACTCTCTCTCTTTCGCAGAACATTTCCGATGAGAAATACGAACAACTTTTCCAAGCACTGCCCAATAATGAACATTTGGAAGTTCTTTCATTAACAAATGTTGGACTCACCGACAAAACAGCTCTCTTATTGGCTGAAGCAATTGAGAAAAGCAAAACCCTGAGAGTATTAAATGTTGAGACAAATTTCATTAGTCCGCCTGTTATTGTGACTCTAGTGAAAGCCCTGCTTAAATGTCGCACAATTGAAGAGTTTAGGGCTTCGAATCAGGTAAGTAACTTTGGTTGGCGCTTTTTTAAATTTATATATGTAAACGCTTGATTTAATAACTTTGCTCCTTCATCACGTAAAACAGCGATCCTCAGTGCTGGGCAATAAAATCGAAATGGAAATAACTGAATTAGTTGAGAAGAATCCATCATTACTCAGATTAGGTCTGCATTTGGAATTTAATGATGCACGTCACAGAGTTGCCGCACATTTGCAACGTAACATCGATAGAAGTGAGTACACGTATTCTTTTTCTTAATTATACATTGAAAATCTTTAGACGATGAATATAAGAAGAAAAAGATGTGACAAAGAGACGTAATGCTTGTCCTACTGGAAACTACGTTGGCTTTAGTGCATATTCCACTTTCAATTCGCTACAGGTTCGATATCATGCCCTTGACTTTGCTGGTTGAATATACAAGTTTAATTATCAAATATATTATTTACTATATAAAAATAGATTAGGTCGCGATGAAACAAAAACAAAAAATTTAAACTGATATATGTATCACATTATTCACATTTTTTCATACACAGCTGAAATGCAATCATCTGCAGCTGCCGCTGAAAGCGCTATCTTGCGCTTACCACCATCATCATCTAAATCACCGGCACCAACGACGCCATTGTCATTGCCTTTGGCACAGCCATCGTCATTATCATCACCATCGTTAGTTTTGTCTGCTCATTTGCAAACTTTGGCACCTCTATTAGCAATAAACGCGCAATCATTTGAGAGTGAAGTCGAGCAGAAAATTGAAAACAAAACAGATATCGATGCTAATACTGTTGCTGCACCTGTTGCAGAGGTAACAGAGGACATACCGCAGATAAATAAATCAGATGCTTCATTAGAAAATATCAATATATTACAAGAAAAGCAGAATTATAGCGAATCAAATTCGAAACCGGAAAAAATTGATTTGAAAGGCGTGGGTGCAGACTTGACGACACCTCAAATAGTAGAAGAAGTAGCAGGCGAATTGCCAGCACCAACCAATGCTGTAGTGGCTACGTTGAATATCATGCAAAATGCGAACGAACGCAAAGAGAAGGAAATTTAAAGAACGAAGGGATGAATATATTATATTGGGTCTTATGTCGAATCGGGGAAATAGGTGAAATAGAACATTTTTCTTATATAATTTGCACCTAACTTTTCATTCGTTATATATAACGAGTGAAAATATATCACTCTAACCCGGCTGCCGTTTTGAAAATTCCATATCTCGCCAAGCTTTGGGAAGAACGACGTATCTCAATCTTTTTTTTTGCAAAAGCTTAGAATTTTATTGAATAGCTGTTGAAGAATGTCCTATCTCAATTTGTCAAAAACTCCCTATCTAAGCATGAATTCAATAAATTAAGATCTGAGAAAGAAAATGTTTGAAAAAAAATTTTGAGATTGTTCGTACTGCAACCGAATTTTGAGACGCGGGTTTTGAAACAAATTCTTTGATGGGCATTTTCGAAGCTGCCGCTATTTTCAAAATTTTAAGATAATCTTTTCCAATTATTTGAGTTTTTCGAAAACTATTCTCGTTGCGGTAATATTCGTTCCTTTTTGTTAAGCTGCACGGAGCTCTAAATTATAAAAAAAATACTCAGAGTGTTTTGAAGTCTTATAAATAAAAAATATCCGGAAATTTTTGTTTCTGTCTGTTATATTAGATATCAAAATCGTATTAAAACTTTTTGTGAAAATCGGGAAATTTCGAAAATTTTAAGTTCACAGAAGATTATTTCATTTATCGAGAACGAAAAGTGACACTGATTATGGCGCAACGCCGAAACCGGTTTGTCTCCAAACAAAATTTGGCAAGGGATAACGGAAGATTTTGCCAATACACATTAATTGTCCACCCTGTGGGAAAATTAACGAAGAATAAAGTTTATTTCATTTAAGTAAATTAAAATAAATGTACGGCGCGAATGTGATTTAGATTTTATTTCATTTAAGTTTC
The DNA here is from genome assembly GCA_029619165.1 of Eurosta solidaginis. Lineage (NCBI taxonomy): Eukaryota > Metazoa > Arthropoda > Insecta > Diptera > Tephritidae > Eurosta > Eurosta solidaginis. The sequence goes on from JARSSU010006352.1 coordinate 15,098, forward strand.
AATATATAATTTTTTTATGAAAATAAAATTTTGTTAATTAATTTTAAAAGTCCACTGTAACAAGACATTTTTTCAAATTTGAACTTTTTCTTATTTTTCTCGTCGCTAGCAGTTTTCGAAGATTTCAGGAAGTTGTATTATTTTCATATTTTCAAAAGCAATTTTTTTTTAAATTGGAACTAAAAAACTTTTAAACTAAATAAATATTTATACTTTGTGTTTACATACGATTATTTCATTCAAAATTAAAGAAATATTTCCAAATCCAAAAATTAATTTAACAACGAAGAAAAAATACGTACGATGTTTTGTTTTTCCGCATATTTCGCAGACTTCGAGAAATTTTATTACTTTTACAAGAGCAATTTTTTAAATTTGAACTAAAAAACTGTCTTAAATCAAATAAAATTAAATATTTCGTATTTGCGATTATTTCATTTAAAATTATAAAAATATTACCAATTTCAAAAATGTATTTAAAAGTTAAAAAAGTTTCTCAAAATATTTCTTCTAAGCCACAAAAACAAATAGTTTGTTCGAAATCGCTTCGTAGTTTTGTTTGAAACCCGGAACGCGTCTGAATTTTTTATACTAACTAAAAATTATTTTATTTATAATAATTTTTTTTCTAATTTCCAACTTTACCAAAGACTTCGTGAAAAGCACTATCTTTTGTTATATTTGAACGAAAAAGATATTTATTCAATTTAAATAAATTAGTTAAAGATTGCTTCAGTGAAATATTTTTACAAAATTTTGTTCTCATTTCGAAAACGAATGTATTTTTAATTCTTTTTTTAAGTCTAAACAACGCATGATACAAAAAGAAGGTAGTTCCACTCAAATTTTTTTGAAGTATTTGGGGATTTTTGAAGTTTCATAATGTTTGTTGTTTTGCCAGAAGCGTTGCCATACCGTTACTGTTTAAAGCGAAATTGTGGTTTTTCGAGATGGAAATTTTCCTTTAGGATGAAAACGCAATGTTCATCTGAGACAATAATAATATGCTTTAGCACGATTTATGTGCATATGTATTGATTGAGAATACAGTAAAACATGCATTTTATTGAAAAATAGTGGTTAATGACTCATATCTTTATGGCAGCTTGACTCCTAGACATAAAACAAATATACGAAAAATCCTGTTGTTCTAGCATGGCCCTATTATCATGCCCCTACAGTGCATGTTGAGAAAAAGTGTACCTCCAAAGTCTGCACATCTATGTCAATGCTAAAAGGGCACAGAATGTGTATAGGCGGGTGCTGCCCCAAGGTGATCCCTGGTACAACGGCAGAAACACTCTCATAACTAGTGGCTAACCTGCAGAGCTACAGGGTAATGTCCTCCCAAAAAATGGTTTAACAATTCCCTCCTAAAGCGCAACGCTTGAATTATACAATAAATAAAAAAATAAAAATTGTGGACTTTTAGCCAATTTATCAAGAAATCGCGGTGTCGGTTTATAACGACCTCCTTTGAGCAAGCAATTGGCAAAACGTGTATGTTTTGCAAACGTGCGGACACTTAAGAAGGCTATATTCCCTTGCTTTGCATACTTCGATCCATGTTTCTTCCACCAAAGCAATTTTCGGGAGCTCGAAAAGGTTATTAAAAACCTTCTTTTCTATGCTGATATTTCGTATTAAAATATTTCCAAGGCATGTGGGCTCATTATTATTATTTTTTTTTAATAACTATGAAAGTAATTTAGTCGTATTCGTTAATATGAAATCCATCAAAATTAGAAAAATTTGTAACATTTTTCAATCTGGTAGCTTGTTTTTGGTGAAATTGTCATTGTCCACGCAAAAGTCAAGTGGTTAACGTCACACTAAATGGAACTACCTCCAGTTTTTGTATCCTGAAACAACGTACAATTTTGTGCTGCTTCAGTTTTCTAGATATAACTAACACGAACTTATTGTTCTTAACAAATTCATCGAAAGAAAACAAACCCATTTCAGCTACTTATCGATTCGACATTTATAAACAAGTTTAATTTTTGTTGTATTTTTGGCAAAATTTTTGAACAAGTTCACTTAGAAAAATATTTAAAGCATATTATTCTTAAGAAAAGATTTCTTCAAATCCCCACTGTTCTTTAAGCTTCCTTTTTTAAATAGTGCTGCTCATAAACATTTTTAAAACAAAAGCATCAAATATCAAATAATGCATTTACATTGGCATCAGGTAATATTGATTACCCCATTGTTAACGCACTCCCAAAGCAAGCATCAACTTTGCGTTTAACATCCAACATTCGTTTGCTCAAGTCTCGTGCGAAAATGTGCCATTGTCATAAAACAAAAAAATGTTTCACAGCGTTGTACATCGTGCAATTGTTTTCGTTGAAGTCACATGTTTTGTTAATTCATTGTTGCGTTGAAGTGTTGGTTTCTTGTTGTTTTTGTTAGAAAATATTGTTATTTAGGTATTTAGTAACGTCTTTTAATGATATCGTAAAAAAAAGCTAAAATATAGTGTAATTTTATTAATTAATTATTAGTTGATAGTTTTTAGTGTTTGAAATCGAAGTTTCTCATCGCCATGACTCATTGGGGCTTTTCATTGGAGTTCATTGGAGGCGGTTTTGTCATACAACATTAAGAAATGCCATCGGAGTTACTACACATTCACCTTACGCAAACATTACACCAATTGCATTATGCAGCTCATTCAGTGTGTGAATGGTCCCAAATTAGGACGATACAACTTAACCTATACCCTAAAATCGTAAAGGTTCATATACCATGCTTTGTTTGGCACGTACTTCTGTTGATCAGAATATCGTTATGATTTCATTCTGTGGACCTAAAAAATTCTTTGTTTTTCTGCTTGGATGTCGGATCCTTATCCGTTGGCTCGTCAATTAAATTATGGTAAATTATGTACAAATTTAGTCTATGCGAGATTTTTATTGATCAACCAATTCAGCATAAATCGTTCTCGAGATGGTCGGGCTTGTACCTTAATTGTGCTTGTTACCAGAACTTACCGGATCTATATCCGGCAAAGGGACATCGATAACACTCCACAAAAACTTCGGGGAGTGTTTTTATCGCAACAACAACAACAACCTAACCTGACCGTCAAATTAAAAGCAGTCACAGAGCTTACCTTTTCAACTTGAGGTGATGTTTGTGTAGCCTCACACAAAGGGCAAGTGAGAGTTCTACGTCTACCATAACCATGCCTGTGAGTTCAGAACTTAGATTCTTAAATTTTTCATTTGTTTCTCTTAAGGAATAGTTGATGTAAATCAGAGGTCGTCACCTAGTGAAATAACTAGTTGCGCTCACTTCTCACATATCATTATTCTTCTTCGTTTAAAGTAGCAACAGGGAAGGAAGCTATTGTTTATTTGCGCATTTCAAAAAACATATATTGCAAACAAATTGTCAATTGTTTAATGTTAGCAATATATTTTTCTAAACTCAAGCCACGTTGCTCGTTAATCAACGACTAAATCACTATAACTACTATGATTTTATCAATCTTGAGCTCTAATGTGACTCAAGTCGAGATATTTATTCGTGTTTTTCTATTTGTCCATAAAAAAGCATAGGTCAGACACAGCGTGCCTCCAGTATATCGCTTTAGGTTTCATATATGCCTTCCCATCGCTCTCTAAAAAGATCAGGATAGTTATTTTCTCGTTCGATATTCAGAACAATGACACAGTTATTCAAAAACGGTATAAGCACATCAGGAGTCAAGGCTAAGACTGGAGCAGAACTGCTTTTCCGTAAATGCTTGTCCTTTTATGGATGTATCGTCGAAATTTGACTGATGTTTGACTCTTGTCTCTCACTAAGCGAAAGGCGGATAAGCGGTAAAAGGAATGGGTGAAAATCAGTATACCTTAATAAAACCCTGTTCACTCCTCGATGTCAAGCCATGTACGTCCATAAGAGTTCGACGCGAGAGAGTGAATATTTGCTTTTTTCGTGATATTATTCCAGAGTGTGTAAATTTTTGATAAGGCTGTGTAGCTCGCCTGTTTCGCTATGAGTGATGTTTTTTTATATTTCTAACGTTCTGTAATGAAATTTTAGTGAAGTTCTCTAGCGATGTTTTCGATTCATGAAAGAAAAAAGAGCATCATTAGAATATTATTGAAGAGTAAAATATTTCTAGAATTTTAGAGACTTTGGACCTTAGGGACGGTCGAAATTATGTTATATATAAAGGTGTAAGTAGTTCCTTAGTCCTAATTTGACATCATTCTGTCTCAAAATATATTTCGCATTATCCTACACATCACTTTCTCCCAGTGAGATAATATGTATGTATAATACACAACTCGAATAAGTCGAATCAATTCACCACAAACATTCATCATATTAAATGTGTAACTTTGTGTATAGCACTTACCCCCCTTTCTAAAGTATATCCATTTGTTCATGACTTGTTGTTGTTGAGTTCTTTTTGAATTCGTTATTATTATTTGTATTATAAATAGTAGATAGTATGTTTAGTGTAGTATTTTTAAATAATATTTTTATTTTCTTTATAATTTGAAAAACCTAAAATTCTAAAAATTGCATCGTAAACGAAAAATTCGTAAACCAAAACTTGTAATATAAAACAAATGTTTAAAAATGTTAACACATGTATATTGAACGAAACGTAAATTGAAAACCAAACGGCACACATAAATCAATTGACGTCGACAGTTGTTCGTGTACAAAAATTAAAACCGAATTTACCGAAATTAATTTTACCTGGTTTTAAGGAATTGATACGACCATTAAAGTCATTGTCCACGCAACCGCGCATCGAATTCGATCTGGAAGAGTATGACGACGAAGCTGACAATTTGATGCGTGGCGTTGATTTCGATCCTGAAATTGATCCAGATAATATGGTTGTACCGGGTAGTCGTGCTGTAACTCCTAACTCGGAGCTACCATCACCATCGCCGGCGTTTGATCAAAGCGCTGCCAACAGACAGTTATAAAAAACATTTATGTGAGTTCGATGTTCAGAATGCAGGTGTGACTAAACAGACTACAAAAATATTTATACTGCCTTAGTCTTTTTTATAAGATCTTTATTTGTGAATATACACGCCGGACGTTTACACAACACACGAACACAATTCAATTTCAAATATCACTAAGGCTTTGCTTGTGATAAAATATTACATGTTTATGTACTCATCATGTGTGCATATTCATATCTACATCATGCAGACATAATAGCATCATATATGGGAATTTGTGTACTGTTTGCTGCAGAGTGTAATTGAAATGTAATCATCTATATTACCCTGGGTAGTCTGGTAAGATATTTCGCCCGAGGCAATATGCGTTTTTTATAACAAATTGAGTAATTAGCTTGAAAATAACTGTTAGGGGTGGTTCTTTTGTGTGGGTTTTTTCTGTGGCGTGGGTTGTTGTTTGTGTTTTGGACATTTATTGTTCATTCGGCAAAATCTGTAGTTAACACATCTAAACAGCAGCCACTAACATATTCGAATTAAGCCGTTGAGCTGTTAAAATAGCCTAAGTCGAAGTGCATGGCTAAGGTTAAGGAGCTTTTTCTCTATATTTTGTTGTCTCTTTATCGAAGTAATAGGTTCGAACTGATTCAACTAATGTGGGACTGCAGGAAGAAAAAACCGCCTCGAAGGGCATGCAATACTCTCGCAGCCAGGTTTGGAGATAAAACCATTGGAAGAGAGTGCGCCTTGAGAACTTGTATTCTTTAATCGATGAAGATAGCCAATAGAATACAACCATCTACTTTCTATATTTTTTTTAAATGGGGGCATCCCACACCCTACGGGAACCGTAACATTTTTATTTTTAATTCCTTAAGTTCTAAGCATATTGACCTTGATCAGTGATATTAAGTACACCATCATTTATCATTGGCAGTAAGCCGGTTTTTCAGGGCACAGTTTAAAACTCCAATTACAGTCGACCATATACAGTTTAGCAGTAACTTAGTAAAAAAAATAAAGTAAAATCTTACATATTATGGAGTGGCAAAGTTTACAAAGTTGACCAAAAATATTATTTCATTTGTAAATTACATATTGCTAAATAAAGCTTGAAGCTAAATTTTGCATTCCAAACACTAAAATTTGTTTCGAATGTCATGTCTAAGCATTTCTCACTTGTGAACAAAATACTAGACTTTGTAAACTAAACATAATGGCATGAAAGAGCTTTGAAAATACATATTTTTTGTTGTTGATTTCTCCCATACTTGAATGCTGCTTACAAGCAAATTACTTTATTCATTACAATCTTAAAACATTGTCTATGTCAATTTCTGTTTCGAAACTCAACACTCAACTCAGATGAATTTCGAAAATCACTGTTTTCATACACCAATACACTTTACTTATGCATTGAACAAGCTAGACTATGCCGAAAAAAATTGAAAAAGTCGCCCCTAAATTTTTGAAGGGTTTTGGAAATTTGTGTGATCCTTGCAAATATAACATGATCTTCTGTTTTTGACTGTTTTTGTTGGGATCAAAAAAGTATCCGCTACCCTCTTAGCATAAGCTTTAAATTAAGGGGCGGTTTTTTGCAACTATTTTATTTCGTACCAGTCCAGTGTATTATCTCCCATTTAGTTGTCTTTCGCACAAAATCTTTTATCTTACCCTTTGCCTTCTTATACACACAGTATGTATCGAATGAATTATCACACATCCACCTTCTTCTGCTGTGCTGGAATATCTTTAAATGGTCTCTATCAAAACACTCTTCGCTAAGCTTGTACAAGGTTTTTTTTTCTTTTCGAAAGTTTATCGATTGCAATGTTTTTCCAATCCCCATGCCTGTTACCGTCAACACTACTATTACTTTTCTCCGCTCACTGGTTTGTTTTTTGTTCGTTGCAGTTTTCTCAGTCCAATTCTCTTCTATTCCTTTCATTTTTCGTCACTATGCACTGTGGTCCAGTTATTCCCTTTTACCAAACAAATAACCAATTTGATGCACATGCAAAAGTGTATGTGCTTTTATTCAAATTTTTATTTACTCTTACTACATACCCGTACAAACATTCATACTTTCCTTTTCATTTGCAAATATCTAACAACTTTTTTGTATTTTTGTTTGTTTCTTTCTATGTTTTTTGTCTTTGTGTGTTTGCAGTAAGGAAAGATCTTGAGTTACGTCTGCAGTTCAGATTTTTTAATAAGAATTCAATAAACAAAATATGAATTACTTTAAAAAGATATATATATATATATATATACAATATATAAAACATATACATATGTATAATGAATGATGATGTAAAAGAAAATGAATAAATAAAAACATAAAAACATTATTTACTAAATATTTAACGCACTCGTATATTAAGACACAAAATAAGCAAAAGAAATTTTGGAAATAAAAATAAAAATATTTGGCATAACTAGAAATAAAATAAAATAAACAAATAAAAAAGTCGCACGAATATCGAAATGCTAGAACACAAAAGAAAGGCCCTGGCTTGATCTGACTTTAAGCAACATTGATAAAATTCGAAATACGAAATAAGCAGCACGCGAAATGCCTCTAGCGCCAAAGACTGAAATCAGAACAATTTTGATTTGGTGATGATATTTAAATACAAGAAAATATCTAGCATCAAAAAACAACGCAGCAGAAACTAAACTTATTAAAAATGGAAATAGCAGCAAATATACAGCAGCGAGAAAAGTGCGCCTATTTATAGCAACGTGGCCACACAAACACATACAATCAATACTATACACAAAAAAAATATTTAAAAGCAGAAAAACACGTTTCAAAATATATGAAATGTTACACAGAAAAAAATACTTAGGATTACGTTAAATCATATAATACTTTTCATATGCTAACTATACGTAAACAAGTGAATGGCGTTTGAAGAAAAAAAAACAAAAAAATCATCGCTATAAAAATAAGAAGACGATAAATACTGATACTGTTACTGATTTATTTAAACACGAGAAATTTTTAAATGATTTCTGGGCGTAATATATTTATAAAAAATTAAACAAGGTATCTATGAACTCTATAACTATAAAACTATTATATATGTATATGGTATATGTACAATATATTGCTGCTGCAAGCGTAGATCGATGAAACAAGCGTAAATTTCTGCAATTCAAGCATGTTTAACAATAACTATTAGCAAATATCTCAAAATCAGCGAAACAAAAACTAAGCAACAATTAATTGAAAACGCTTAAAACTATAAACTTGTATTTGCTGCTGTTGCTGTACTTGAAGCATAAATAATAAATAGTCAAACAAATGAGTGTTCCTCGCTCTTGTATATGAAAAAAACTCTTATAATAACAATTTTAATTCGTGATTGTTTATCTCAAAAAAGTAGCAATTTCCTTTACGCACTCAAACTACCGTTACTTCAAATGCCTGCCTCTATTGTCTTTTCATGCCTAGAAACTTTTATCAAAGAGGATAGATATAATAAGAGCCGTCACTCGTTATTTTTTAGGCATTTACTCGATGTAAACTGTGGGGTAGTCGCTACTTCTTTTTATGAGGGACATTTTTGAATTGCCTCCCATTTATCCATGCGGTGTTGACACTTTATGCAAACGTGATTTTTGGAAAGAGAATTAAATAATTCATTAAATACAGTCGGAAAAATAAACACAAATACCCCATGAAAATGTATCGAAGACATTTATAAACATCTCGCCCAAAAAAAAAGTAGCGACTACCTCACAGTTTACATCGAGTAAATGCCAAAAACATAACGAGTGACGGCTCTTATTATATCTATCCTCTTTGCTTTTATAACCAAATCCAGTTAGAGGTACCTTTAGTAAGCTTATAATAATTTTTCGTTTTTTTATAGTTTTATAGAAACGCTGCCATAATATTTTTTGATCGCTGCATGCATGATTTTGTTAAATATTATTTTCTCTTATCACATTTGTTAAAAATTTTTTGCGTACTTACTAAAAGCATGTGCACATATATAACTTATTATCATAAATATTTACTGAATACACAAATAATAAAGTCGTGACAGAGAAGTTAATCACTTAAAAAAAATCTGGTAAAATCAGTCGAATTACAGGTTAATTCAACCGAGATTTCTGTAAACTTTTAATTCAACGAAAATGGCTGTGAAATCAATTTCGCAAAAATTGTTGATTCTGATTTAACCTTTTTAATCGTCTAATCAAATATTCTATAGCTCTATTAATTTAACAATTATTACGCCACCTAAGTATACCATGAAAACTGTTAAAACAACGATTTTTTTTACACTAGAATAACAGTGAAAGCTGTTTATATGACAGAGATTTCTGCGACACCATGGTCATAAGAACTAAGTGGCGAGCGCAGTGGACATAAGCTAAAAAATTGCAGATGTATTGGCATAATATTGACAGTCGTTCACTGTTGAAAGGACCAATTGCATAAGTTGTTTTAACTGAAAAATCAGTTAGACTGATTGAGAATCTGTCATTTATACACTTGAGACCACTTGATAAATTTTACCGAATGATTATTAATTGAAGAACAAAAAATCGCTAAATTGATTTTAGTGGCGTAAATCAACTCCAAACGTCATAATAAATTAAATTATACATACGGTGTTGTTTGAAAAAAAAATTTTTTTTCTTTGAACTTAATTTTTCGCTATTCGAAAAATCTAATAATAGTAAAAATTTAAAAAATGGAGTATTCAAATACTATACTATACTTAAAAATCTCATCTTGCTATGAAAACCCCCGATTTGGGACTACAAACCTATTTCTTTAGAATATTTCGTTAACCTTTTGAGAATTGCAAGTATACTAAATTACTGAAGAAATAAACGAAAGACAAAATGTTCATAGTTTATACCATTTAAAAGAGAAATTTTAAAAACGTTCTTTTAACAGATCTAGATTATATTCGCAAATTAATTCCACATGTTTTAAATCCACAAAAAATGCCTTAAACGGGAAACAAACGGGACTTTCGGGTCTCCTAGTTCGACTAACTCGTTTATCTAGCTATACTTCAATGGCGATCCAACTCGGTCCCGCCAATATAATTTTTTGTTCGTATATCAGAATAGATTTGCTAAGATATTTTCAATCCAATTACAACCGAGTTCAGCAGTGATTCCTACGGGTCAGCTCGGTGTTTTAAGTCACGAAATTCTGGCTCTTTATTTGCGAGCCGAATTTTTTAAAGTGCTCATTAAAGAATGGAAAGACTTCAGTGCAATAATGTATGCTTTCTCTACCGAACGCTCTTTTTGATAATACAGTTTTTCTATTGACTAAATAAAGAAGGACACACAAGAAAAACTATAACTAAAAGCCTTGCGCGAGAAATCAAGCCGCATCCTAGCCGCTAAAATAAGTGTGACTTGATAAACTTTTGCTATGAGAACTGATGGCTCATTTTTATACTATCGTTCCAGTGTCCTTCAAAAAGAAAGAACTTAATATAATAATGTAGTGGTGCAATAAACAAAAAATTATTAATTCAATTTTGATGGGCCAATACTTAAGGCGACAAAAAAAAACAAGTTTTCCTTTTCCCCTACACGTTTTGGTGCTATTCGCACCTTCCTCAGGGAGTCTTCGTTATGTGAAAGTGAATAAAATCTGCTGTTAACTTTTGGGTAGTAAAGGAGTAGGCGTAGAAAGCAGATTGTTTACACATTTGGCTTAGAAATTTGTCATCTTAACGACTTGATTATTTTCTAACGGTGTAGCACTTCTTTAAGCGATTGTTAACATTAAACACATAACTAATATAACACTATGCCACATAACTTAATACAACATAAGCAAGCAAAAAAAATATATATGTATATTACAAATACTACAAAAATATTTTGTTTAATTTCTTATTCAGGAAGAAAACTGCGATTTAAATTATTAAGTGAAATATTAACGATACTCAAAAAATATATAAAGAAAAACTTCAGATGAAATAGCCAACCCACAAAATTAACACAGCCACAACAGATATAATAAAACTATCACTCACTGCAGTCAAACATTAAAAAATTTAAACAACGCAAAATTCGAATCAAATATATATAAACATAATTTTATTATTTTACAAATAATTTTATAAAACAGTAAAATCATATATTAGTACATAACAAGCTATACAATACTTCAACAAAGTAGCAATGGAAAGTAATAAAAAGAAAAATATTATAAAAAATCTATAAAATTAAAATGAATATAAACCTTCGTGAAAAACAGGTGTGAAATTAAAGTACAGATCCCTACCCCAAAGCAAATCTGACTGCTAAAATGTACACACTTATACACTTTGCATTCTTGATCGACGCGGATGTGGAGAGTCAATTAAAAGTTCGTAATATATTTTTAAATGTTTGCTGTTGCATTTGCGTTTGTGCTTTAATTTTGTAACACTATTCGACTAAAATCTTTCAAATTGATGTTTGAGAAACTATTAATGCTTAAGTTTCATTTAACATTTTTATATTTTAAGATTTTTATTTAATTCAATTTATTTTAATTCAAATTCTATTGTATTGTATTTGTATATTAACATCTGTCTTAAGCATTTCAATTTTCGAAGTTAAATTCGGAAGTCAACACTGAGTTCATGAAGTTCCTCTTTTTTAATCAACGTTGGACTTAAGTCATTATTCGTTAGCTGAAATGAAAAAAATGCTACAGAATGCGCCGAAATTTAACAAAAACGCCATTGCAATTATACCCTACAATCCGTTCTTGCCTTTAGAAAATTAAACAAATCCTTAAAAATTAATAACAAATATGAAACCCTGCTGATGCTCTGTTATTACTAAATACAAAAATAAACCCAAAAACCGCCTGCAATTTCTTGTCGTTAGTTGTTGTTTAACTAAAATTTGCTTACCTTTTTAAACCATATGTTATTTGTCTGTATGTTTGACTAATCAATGTTTTTGTTTTCTTGTTTTTTTCTCTTTCTCTCTTCCACGTGTTTTTATCTACTTTCAGTACGTGTAAATCGCCTGAATCAACGTAAATAAATTATGTGAACCAATACACCAAGAACACACCAACAAAACAAACCAACCAATTGTTGTTCGCTTTATTTTAAAAAACCAAACCGAAAATCCGCTACAGTACATGCTAATAATATTATTGTGTTTTTTATATTCAAAACAAAGAAAATTGTAAACCTTAATAATAATGTTTGTATTGTTGTACGAATGCTTGTAAATCATGTTAAAGCAAAAATATATGTATAAGTATATATCGAACAACAACACACACCTCGCTCTACTACTTAATATATATCAACTTTAATATCACCGCCTACTACCTACAACAACACTACTGATCGCAGTCGAAAAAATTGCAAGTGCGTTTGAAATCAAGCAAAGAAAAGTCCCATTGAATGTTATTGTTTAGAAAAGTACGTATTTAAAAAATTCGAAGTTATTTATACATTTGTTTTAAGATTTTCAGTTTAGTTTCAATTTTTACATCATAGATTAAAATATAAATATCTTTGTATGCGTTTTTGGAAAGTACAAAACAACTATTTAAGTTAACCAAAAAAATGTCCAATGTAGGTATATCTATTTAAAGCTCCAACACTTTTTGTTTATGAGGTTGATTAAATAGTGTATTGTCTTTATGTGCTTTCGAAGTAAATCTCTTGATAATCGAATAATCGATTGGTCGATTAGAAAAAGTTATTTAGTAAAATAATCGATTATCATCATCATGACTAGTTGTTTGAATTCGAATAGTGACTATTCAAGACCAGACGACTAGTTGAGAAATTGATTCTGAACAAGAGGTATATATATTTCGAAGTCTTATTTGTCTATTGTATTTTAAAATTGTTTTTGTCATATTGCTTATCTAATGTGTATATGTACGTACGTACAATTAAATCATACTCATAGCGACATACATATATTTTAGCCTAAGTTAATCACCCTTCATTTCGAATCTGGAATACTCCGTCACGTTACCATTAAGTTGCAATATTTAATATGCTCAACCTCCCATTTTCAACAATAATTTATGTAAGAACACTATACATCAATTCAATAATGGGTTTTGGATCAAACGAATTTTTTTTAAATTTAATATTTTAGCTACCTCTTAAGTGCTAACTTATACGAACAATCTTTAAACAAAAGGAAAAAAATACGGTTTTGTGAGATATTTTAAAATATTCTACAAATTTAAGTTTTATCATTATACCCCAACTGGGTATTACAGGTATTTTATTTGTTTATTTCTAAAAACACTTAGACAAATTGCAAAGCTTAAATTACCTTAGCATATAGCAATTTGACCAATGTAAATGGAAAACGATTTCAAGATTTTACTTAAAGGATGTAGGGCTTTCATTCTAAATTGTAGTTATTGCTTCCCAAAAATGCTTTTGTACAGTGTTATTTAGTAAGCACGTGTTATAAGTACAAGGAAATTTATAAAGTATTTTATAAAGTATTTGCAATAATACATTAACTCATACGTAGTGCGTATTCATCAATAAACCTATATATGTATTTCTTTTGAATATGTGTATGAAACGCATGTACAGTGGTGCTCAGCCGAAGAGCTCAATTTGGCTTTTTTTTAGTATTATTCAGCCCTATTCTGCATTTCGACTTGGATTGGAATTTTTTCGATTTGGCAATTTTGGTATTCTGTGTTCCAATCTCTTTCGATCCAACTTCGAATCGTTCGATTTTTTGTATTCTGCATTTCGATCGTAGTTCCGTTTTTCTAAGTTGCAAATTAGTTGGCGGAAAAATATATTCTTTTTATTTTTTTTATTAATTTATAACAGAATTTTAACAAAAATGTAAGTAAAACTTGTTAAGAAACGTAGAAGGCTTGATGATGATTGTTTTTTATATGTTTCCAGGTCAAAAACAACATGTCGATGTCGAAGTCCTTGGACGTATTTGCCCCGCAAAAGTATCTAACACATACTTGAAAGCATCCTTGTTAAGTCGAAAGTTTTTTTTGAACCTAGATAAGAAAATATGTCATTAAACTTTACCACTTTTAAGTTCAATTTCTTACAATTCGTCACTCATCTCAAATAGATTACACAAATCTCGCAGTATTTGCCTTTCCATTCTCGCCTGGCCATTTTCGTATGCGTTGCTTTCCAACTCCACAAATAACGCCGCGGCTATTGATTCCATTATAATAGACAGCTATAATTTGTGTCTGTTCGTTGGGTCCAGTTATATGCCAAAGCAAGCTGCCGGCGTAGAGGAAGGTGAAGCGAAAACGTAAACAATCCTTGCGGAAAGAATAAATAAACCTTTATAAAGTAATTTAGGCCAGTGCAATGAAATTAGCATCCTTAAAATTCAGAAAATGTCAACTATATTCGTGCAGGAATCCGTTTTAACAAAACTCGGTGGCCACGGCAGGGAATTGGCCAAAAGAACGACAAAAACACACTTACAATTATGAAAGCACTTCACTCAAAAAAATATAACACTGCGGCAATATATTCTATTGCTTTTTTTTGTACAAAATGGCGTGGACAATAAAATATAAACGTTTTTCAGTGTTTTTTTACAAATTTTCTTTAATTTATTTTGTTCCAATGTTCACACATTCCGTACCAACAGCTGATTTCGAAAAATCATTTGCTCTTCCTCTTCTCTTTACGATTCCGTCGTAATGCAGAATACCAAACTTCGATTAAAGCGGAGCGTAGAACGGGAACGTAATTGAAATGCAGAATAGGGGTGATTAACTGTTTGTTCACCACTTTTTTCTTGAATTTGAATTAAAAATATACAATACCATAAGACCCACTAGCAGAACGATAAGTTAACTTTTAAACTCAGAGTTTACCTGACATGGGGGGTTAAACTCATACATTTTTTACATTTACTCTGAGCTAAAAACATAATTTTCCTTTCATAGTGTACTATACTAAGTGTGTCAACTAAGCGATAAACGTCAAACTTAGCCTCGCTCACCTGATGCAAATCTCAGGTCTAGAGTTGCATTTGTGTTACGTAAGACTATTTTAAGCTGAGTTGCATTTGATAGTTTGAAAAAAATTTAGTAGTATTTAAAAATTAAAAAGTTTAATAAATTACCGCGGAAATATAAATAATGGAAGATATGTGCAAATGATGGCTTCAAAGCACAAAAAATTGCAGGAAGTTCCATTGATATGTTATGGGCCTGCCAAAGCGTCAGATCGAAGCAACACCACCAAAGCGTATCTGTAAATCAGCCTTAACTTATGGCACTGTGAAAGTCCCCCGCAAAAAAAACGGTGCTGCGAGTGTAGAAATAAACCAAATTATGAAATACGCTTCTGCAATAATATAGTTGTTTTTTTTTATTTAAAAATGCTGTTACCACATTCTTGTATTAAACAAATTTAATAGAGTCGGGTATAGAAAATATAGAAAACCTAGAAAATAGCTTGCCCATATCATTTGTTGTTGCGTTTAAAAAGCTTTTTAACAACTACTTGAAAAACTCTACGTCTTCTATGCTTTTAAGACTTAGAGAAGTAACCTCAGGTAATAAAGTAAATTTTGATGAAAATCTCTAATTCTGAACTGGAAAGTTTTCACCATGATATAAAATTAAAATGTTACGGAACACGGCAACGCTTTTGTGACTACATAAACCCTGTTTCAATCTTTCCCTGCCCCTACACAGAACCCCAATCGACTGTTTTCAACCGAAGATTTTCCCGTTATGACAACTTAGTCGAGTGCCTTTCTGACAGTCAACACACTTGTACTTAACCACAATGTTGCCGTTCTGCAAACCTAATATAAACGCATACAAGTCATTTTCTGTTAAAAATGTCTCATGCACATACAACTTGTATGAGAGCAACCGAAATTGAATTTGCTGCGTGAAAACCATTTCCAGTTTTTGTTCTGCGTGACATTTCGGTTTGACGTTTGCACACATGTTTTACATTATCGCAACGCATAACTATTTCGGTTGGGGCAAAAAAAGGCGTTGCATGTAAGAATGTAAGTTCAGTGCTTAATAAAAAAAATTCACAGAAATCTAAAAAAATAAAAAATGAATCTTTAAGTCTTATAACTATTTAAAAAACCTTTTCTGAGTACTCAACTTTTTATAGCCCATTCAGTGGAGTTTGAAATTTGCCTTTCTTCTGTTAAACGAATAAACAATAACTATTTTCATATGGAAGAAAATTTAACTAAAGTGTGCTATTCAGGTGAACACCACTGTATATAGTATGTATGTAAGTTTAAATTTTCAAGTATGATATAAAAAGATATACCTTATCTATAATAGAATTTTATTTTTAATTTCAATGAAGATTGAAAACTTTTTAATTGGACAGCAGACGAGTATAAATAGCCTATTAAATGTTTATTGAAGTATATCTTATTGAACTTGTCTATCAGATATTATTATTTTTTTGTGTCCATGTACGTCACAGTTACTTATTTACTATTTTATTTATTATTTGTAATTGTTTAAAATATCTTATAATAAATTGTATAAAAATGCCCACTAACTTTATATTGCACTTTTCTCAGGTGGACGTAAACGACGTGTGGGCCACTACATAGACAATTATACAGTTGGTGCTTGGCAGTAAATCGGTTATACATACTTACAAATATGAAAGTGTACGTTTGAGCGAAATAAATCGAGCAAATTGAAAAGGCGGAAAAGAAATGCAGCAGGCCGAAGCACTTCCATATCACCACTTCAATACATACATATATGCATATACAAACTGATAATACGAATTATAATGAAACTGCATATATGTACCTAGTTATATACATACAAACGAATTCATTATAAAGTTTTTAATAAAAGATAGAGAAGAAACTAAAAATTGTGTACACCGCATAACTTGTAATTATTATTATTAAAAAACAAAAATGCGCGAAAGCTCTTTGAATATTAATTAATTAAAAAAGCGCATATTTTTTCAATATTGTTCAAGACAAATCTTCAATATATAAAATCACATTATTTTGTATTGTGTGCACATCATTTGTTTTACAAATTTTTATTTATAATGCATGTTTATTTATATAACTCCTACCTTCATATATATTTATTTACGTACATGTGTACACAATTGCAAATAATTCAGATATCTAATGTACATACCAACACACATGTATTCGTTTTTAGTTATAAATGTTATCATATTAAAATTTTGTTTGCAATTATTTTATTATAATATGCATTAAGTAAGCCTGTTCACCTACATACATACATGTTGGTATTGTATACGAATGACGAAAGAGAAGTATATTGCAGTTCAAAGAAAATCACATACATATAGAGTCCCGCAATTATAAATCCAATCATAGAGTCTCTTTTCTGGTTAAAGAATGATACCCTATTAAAACTCCATTTTGTAATCACATTTTAGTCTTCTTCGACTCGTATTTATAATCAATTTGTGATTGCTATATATTTTGTTATTGTATCTTCAATACATCGCTTCGAAAGTACACGAGGTAGTCACTGGAAGTAACTTAATCGCGAAGTGATTAATCACTCTTTAGCAATCAAAAGGGGTCGAAAACGATTTAATAAGGCATTGTTTGTTAAAAATAATCCTCCATGTGCTTATTTGCGCTCAACTCTACGCAACTCAGTACATACGATTGTCAACTAAGAAATTTTTTTTTCTTCGATAGTGTCTTGAATGTGGGAAAGAAATGTCAGACATATGAACCTTTCCCGGTTTTGTTGTTGTTGTTGGTGCGATCACTCACATATTGTCCTCAATATCCTCTAACGGAAGTCTAAGAAAAATTGTAGTTTCAACAGGGTTGGACCAAAGACATATGAGCATAAGGGTGTTGATTCCACATTGCAATTCAAAAGATGGGTGATGTCATGTGGGGGCACGTTACAAGCGGGATATACATTGTGAAGGTGTGGGTGATTCTGGATAAGTTAGAGTTTAACCTATTAACAGTATCCATATCGAAGTTGTGCCAGAGTGACGCACATACCCTTGGGGAGAGTGCTTTTCACTACTTCGAGTTTCGGGCATTTGCCATTGAGAACGGGATTCTCCGGGCAGTTATTGGCATAGTAATTTGCAAAATCTTTGTGCATGTCTCTGCGGGCCTTTTTATGCTTTGTTTTTGTTTTTTTTTGAACGGCAGAGTTCTTTTAGTTTAGAAATCACTAATTTAATGCCCAACCGTTGTATTATCACGTTTGTCAGTTGCACAGTCCAAAAAACTTCACTCCCTGAACGATTAAGGCGTGTTGCGAATGTGGGCTCCGGAGCTAGCACAACTGCTTAAGAAAGGATTTTCTCAACCTTCCGGTTATGTGGATTTTAGACATCATTTACTTCTGATATGCCTACTGTGGAAAATATTCCAATCCCATTAACCTGTTTGAGTGAACGATCCGTAATCGTACATAGATGATCAAATTTTCATTACATTGTATGTCGATTCTTCAAACATTTAGTAAATGAGCTATTCGGTTTAAATCCATAAGTAGTCCTTTTTCGTTGTTTGCTTATAAGCATCAAAGGAAACATTCGGAGCCATAAAAGAGTCGGAAAGGAGTCCTCAGTGGGAAACGCTTACACCTTTTATAAGCGGAAGACTCATAATTCCAATTATCGGAGTCATAATAGACTCATATATGATCATATTTATGAGTCTCATATTTCTGACTTGTTTTGAAATCATTGCGCTACTAGAATGTTTGAATGGATGATCCTTTCGTCGTATGTATGTATTTAGCCAGGAATATTTACAAATTAAGCTTAGTTTAATGTTCAAGTTGTTTTATTTGTTCAAACAAGTTAATTGTTGTAATTGTAAATTGTTTTTAATTCATATTTCTTAATATTTGTTTTGTTGCATTTTGTGTTCTTAAAACGGCCAACAAAACATGTTTGTAAAACATTAAATTAAATTTATGAAAATTTTTTGTTGTAATTATACTTTAAGTAAACATGAAAGAAAACCTCTTCATATACCCAAGCACCTCCGAAGGGAATGTCAAACTTTACGTTATACGCAAAACGTTCTTTTTGTTGTTGATTTTTTTATGAAAGTATATGTAGTTGAAAGCCGATAAAACGAAAATTGAACAAAATGGGTAATTTTGTGTTCAAATGAACAAATGTGGTAACACTAACTTATACTTTAAAAGAAAAAATTGCGCATTGTGCATAGGGTAAAATGTAGCTTTTTACTCGATTACACAATTTACAAATCTGTACTGCGGTCCTTAGCAAAAAGGTAGTCAACTTCATTTATTTCCTTTTAGGAATTTCGAAGCCAATGCATTTTAGTTAAAAATAAATAGATTAAAAATCTAAAATTTTCGAAAGAGCTTCAAATGTTTTAGCGAACACAAGCGAGAGTTTCGAAACTATGAATTGAGCGCAAATAATTATTATACTAGCTGACGACCTCTGGTCTAAACTTATCTAGCTTACTAGAGCTACACTAGAAATGCCCTCAAGAGCTTCGTAGAGCGTCGAAATTTCTTTCGGCTTTCACCTACATGTCCTGCTAGCGCAGCGACTTTTTTCAGTAGAGCAAGATGTGAATCAGCTTTCGCTTGAACTTCTGGCATAAATGGTATGCTCAAAATTTGTTCAACATTCTCTTGTGCACACACACACACTACTACAAAAAATCGTGTGTTTGTATTCAAAGCTCTGTTGGCTTCACACATCACTGATTTAAATCATTAGATGATATTGCTATGCCATTGGCGGTGAAAATGGTCTCGCTTTATATTAATTTGCAACTAGTTCTCAGCTAGTGCTATAGCGAACAGGTGTAAGGTACCAACAGCTGGTTGTGGACGAACTATCATAGTTAGCCGATGCTTTGAAGTAAGTACGAAAAATGACGCTGAAGATGACACTACACCGAAAACCAAACCAGATTGGACAAGGTATGATGGAAAATTGTTCCATTGTATGTACATCATTTTTAAGTGTCTACTAAACGCAAAAAGACATATGTTCGAAGAGTGGTATATATGTAAATGTGAAAAGGTGCAACAAATCAATAAATTTGCAGCTTTAAAAAGTAGAAGGCAAAAAATCCAAAAATCTGAATTTTGTGCAGAGAAGTAAAACTATAGAGAATCGCCAACGACGGACAGCAATAGCAATTGTCAAACTGAAGATTTGCAAAAAACGCGGTGTTTTCGTTAACGTTTCACAAAAATGTGACTGAAAACGTAAAAAAATAGTTAAATTGTTATTATATAAAAATACAATTTTTCTAGCGTTGGAATTGATGAATTTCATGCCACATTTCCCCAATGGTTAATTACCTACCCGCGATTTGATGGTTTACTGTTTCCCACTATTCGTTCTGTTGGTGGTTCTCTATTGTCATATGTTCTCTGATTTTGGAATGCTTTATAGAAATATTTTTTTTATTAATTGGCTGTACATGGAGGATTTAATTTTCAATACATGGCACCCAAATGCATGCTTATCTATGGCTTTAATGTATATTAGCACATACTGCAATAAGGGTAATCACAATTTCGTGTTATGCAGGGTTTTACCCCGTCTGTTAATTTTAACCCACTCAAACCCTGCCAACTGCCTATGTTTGCAAATTCCTCACGAGTTGACAAACACGATCTACATAGCGGTATTAGTTCTTACGCGTTAAGCTGGTGTAATACCTGGCCAATGATGCCAGATATTAATTTTGTCACCCAACTGTGATTACCCCAAGTATAAATAATTAGAAAAGAAAAAGACATTTATGCAAATCATAGATACATTTTGGCTATGTATCTTTAAATGTCTACGGATTTCAAATTAAAAAAAAACAGATATGTTTTGGATAAATTCTTCAGAGATTCAAATAAACCGAATATTAATCAACATAGCTTTTATATGGCGTTACACGTATTTAAGATTGCGCAACAAAACTTGAACCACAGAAAGACAAACGCACGCTTTCCAGCTCACACATATATATTTATGCATATATCCGATTACACAAACAGCACAGAATAGTTTGTAATTTGCTTGCAAATAATTACATGCTTATATACATATAGCTCACAATTAATATTCACCATTTTACATACAAACATACGAAAACAAATTTTGCTTATCAATCGATTTACTTAGATAACGCGAATAAGCAAAGAAAGAAAAAAAAATTAAACAATTTAAACATAATGCTTAATACGTTTATCAAAAAAGGCAAACACAAACATTTTTTTACAATGGATCGTTTCAAATTGCATATTAAATAAATTATATTAAATTTGAATTATGTTTGAATTTATGATTTTACTATTTTATGCAAGTTTGTAAAGTACTATAATAATAGAAACTTTATATATAAATACATATATATATATATGTATATTTAATAATGAATGCTTATAAATTAATGAAGAATGTAAAATTCATATTGAATAAAAAAGTTAAAAAAGTAAAAGTATATGAAGATTTGGTTTTGATTTCCGTGTGGTGCAATTAATATAAAAAAAATGTATAAAAAAGGTTTAGCGCGCCAAATCCGAATTGGAATACAAACCGATACTCACGTACATTAGACTGGGTGGAAAGTCCAAATTCCGCCCCTAAATTTTAAACTTCTACCGATTTCACACAGAAACTTAATTGAATCACAATTTTGTTTAATGAAATAATTAAGTTTTGCTTTTCCCACAGGGCCACTTGCTTCCTACAGAGAACATCTGTCATATGTTGTTGTTGTTGTTGTTGTTGTAGCGATAAGGACACTCCCGGAAGGCCTTGGCGAGTGTTATCGATGTTGATGGTCCTTCGCCCGATGCAGTTCCGGTACGTTCCGGTACCAAGCCCGACCATCTCGGTTTGTTATGACCATGGTGCAACTATATGGTTGGCTCATATCTACAGCAATAACATATCTTTGCACAGATTGTCACAATTTGCGTGTTGGTTTGAGGCGAATGAAATGGAGAGAAAACATACAAATTTGCAATTCTTCCTGTGTTGTGGAAAAATAATGCAATAAATTATGCGAGTTTACTAAAAAAATAACTTAAAGTGATTTGAAACTATGTTTTTTTATAAAAAATTGAGCACCACGGCAGTAAATAATTGTCAATGTGTTGATTACATTTTGCGTTTGCCATCTCCTTTTGACAATCCCTATACCAGGGAAATGAAAAAAAAATAAAATCAGCTGACGAGATGAGCCAACCATGTAATTGAGCCATGATCTGTCAGCAGCCTCAAAAAAAAATATTACGCTTTTAGAAAAAATATGTGCCTATTTTTGAAAAAGCCATTTTATGTTTTACTACAAATGCAACAAAAACATTTTTTTTAAATTTTTTTTGGAGTTTTTCTATTTTTCGTAAATTGTTGAAAATAATTTATTTTTGATTGCCATTTGTTACATCGACAATAAAATCGAACCCATCAAGCAAAACGTACTAAATTTTTGACTCCATTATGCATTCAATCAAGCAATAATGAGATAATTAGGAATTTGTATTTTATATGGAAGATTGAGTTCAATAAGGGCTTTAATGTAGAAAAATTTACTAATTATTTCATTATCCCTCTGTGTGAAATCGGTATTATGTTGACAAGGTCTAGAAAAAATTTTTTTGATCCTTGCAAATACAGCCAAAATGTGTTTTGTGTTTTAACTTGGTTATTTAACATCTGATTTCTAAAATTGATGTCATAATTTTTGTCATACCTGCCACGGGTATATTCGAAGTCCACTACCCCGCTGGGGGTTTGTCTACTAAACCAGTTGTAGCTCCTCAAAGTATGATTTTCGTTTCACCAAACTATGAAGAAACGAGATGTGAAAACGATTGCAGAGCTCAGGCTCAAAAGGACTTATAGAGCTATCTAAGACAGAATTTATTACATATCAAATTTAAAAGTCAGATGTCAAACAACAAAGTTACAACGGAAAAACAGTTTCGGCTGTATTTGTTAGGATCAAGCAAAAAATAAAATGAAAAATCAAACCAAGATCCTTTCCACATAAACCCCAAACTTAGGCGCTCTATCCAGATTACAAAAAACGCTCAAGAAATTTTTTATATTCCTCTTGTAAGCCAAACTCTTTATTTGGAAATTTATATTTTCCTTTTTCTTTATCAAATTTTTTTGAGATCTGTGCTGCCCCCTCAAATTTAAGCCTGCAAGCATTTGTTGAGCCGTTCTTGGACCCTTAAAGAAAAACTCAAGAATGACCAAGAAATCATGCTTCAATTGTGGAAGCAAAATGCATATCGAAAGCAGTTTTACAAAGAAAATGAATTATAAAGGAGGAAAATAGATATTTTCAAATAAAAGAACTTTAAATTTGGCTTACAAAGGGATAAGAAAAAAATTTCTTGAACATTTTCTTATGACCTGGATATCGCGTTTTCGGGGCGAATTTTTGCAATTTTTTATTTCACATGGGTACCAGCCCAGTCTAATGTACATTAAGCCGTATCATGGAGAAACGGAATGTTGTATATGTTTACTTGAACACGCCGTCGCCGTGGTGTAGTAGTATCATGCAAGCTCGCCCCAGCGAAAGCCCTGGGTTCAAGGCCCTGGAAAAGAAACATTAAATAATTCAGAAACAGTTTTTATAAGCGTTGTCGCCACTCGGCAATGTTTGGCAAAACACTCCTTGCATAATACTGCCATCAAAAACGTTCTCAACAACAATTCGTCTGCTGCCTTGCAGCTGCTGTTCGTAGCCGATATACAACATGGAGACCTACATCCCGCCGATTTATAGGCCAAATTAAAATGGAGCACGACGTAAAATGGAAATCGTCCTAAATCTCCTCGGAGGTATATCGCGTTTTGTATTTACGTACACGATTGTTGAAGGAAAAAATTTATATATAAAATCTAGTTTTTTAATTACCGATTAGTGGATAAATACAAAATCCCTTTATATATAAATTTGGCCTAAGTTTTCGTCTTCGATAGTCGGTAATTTTGAAATCGATAATTTTTTTCCTTTCATCTGTAGGAAAGACGAAATAAAGAAGTAACGACGTTAAAAAGCGTAAAAAAGATGACTAGCTGCAAGGTTTGACTGCTTATAAACTTGATTCTACGGACAGGACACACGTGAAAATGAAGATTAGCTTTTATGAGTTTATTATTGAGTGCGATTAATTAACTAGTCGACTAACTGGCTAGCAAAGAATGGAATAGTTAGGGACACGATATCGATACAGTACTCACATGAAGTATCGCTCTACAATCGGGTACCCGACACGATCTGTGAAATTTTCGCTTCGTTTTACGTTCCAAAAAAGTTGTGTAGCAATACCGCACCTAAAAATTCATCTGGCAAAGCGAAGCGCTGAAGCGTTCTATGTAAATCCGACACAGGAATGATCCATAGCAACCTTGATTGTGAAGATAGTTGTCTGCTTTTTCTGAATAAAATGACTAAACATTTTTCAGCGAAAAATTTGTTCCAATTCGCAAAACAAATTAGACTGTGACAAAATAACAGACATTTTGTCAGCGCAGAATTTGTTCCGATTCGTGAAACAAATTAGAAAGAGACAAACGTACATGACTGTTTTTTGATCGATTACCTCTTACCATGCACGTATTTCGCCATCTTTTACCTGAAATTCTTTACGATACTGCGGTAAAAGTACTCGATGCCAAAAAGTATCGAGTATAAAGTAACGGCATCGAATGTCAAAAGTATCGATATTGTGAAGTACGTATCGAAATTCGTGTCCCTAAAAATATTCTTAAGCTAATCTAAACTTCCTATTGATATTTTTTACTTCAAAATCTTCATTTAGTATCGAACGGCGCCAAGTGCAATAGATAGAGAAGTATCTATTCATCGACCATGAAATGGCGGTAAATAAATTGAGAAGGTAAGAGCTAAAATTGAATTAATTATTCAGCAAAATTTATTCAACACAATAACAAAATGAGATTTGATCGACACATTCACAGTCTTTGACTGTTTATCTATAAAGTGGTAGTAGTACTGTACTTATTTGTAGAAAGTAAACATTTTGGTATATACAATAATTTTTGTATTTGTTTAATTCATAGATTTTGTATTTAGTGCAAAGAGGTTAATGCAAGGAGCGTATACGCGGGTTAATTTTGTGGTTTCTAAAACCCGCCTTTCGTTTTAACTATATGCCCTCAGTTGATGCTCAGACATCAACCGATTTCCTATGGAGACAGGGTCTAGAGATCTTATACACATTTTTTTGTTAGGAAATTCCCAATTCACCTATTCGCCGTATATGCTATGCTTTAATCTAATTTTTTATTGGAAACGATGGAAACAACTCAACTATTAAAATTTTACATGAATATGACATTCTTGTGAATTGTCCATGTAATTTTCAAAACACCTTTAAAGGGATGTTTAGTCGATAATACGTACGTACTTTGAACATAGTTCACAACCCCATGGCGTTTGAATCCAAATATTTAGGTAACAAGTACTAAAATTTTGGATTTTTTTTAATTAATTCTTTATTTTCAGAGCTGCTCAACCCCTATACACTTATAGCACTTTTGTTTTTGTTCTGCCCTGAAGAATAAGAACAGATACAGATTCACACTTAGAATATAAAAAAAATTTTCATAGCACCCCATATGCCCTCACATATATATGTGCCTGAATTTCATATGAAAGTGCAAAGAAAAAGCACTTCCATATGAAGCCAAGGCACTTCGTTATGATATTCAAATTTACACTAATAAATTGACAGCAGTAAATTTTTCAAAAATATTGTAGCACTGAAAAAAATTTTAATTGAAAATTTATTCATTAAAGGGACCATCAAAATTCTTTAAACATTTACATTTTTTTTTCAATATAAAAAATTTTTGAACGGCCCTGTTTACTTTGAACGAAAAGAAATAATTTCCTACAAATAGCCACTTTAATTTAAAATTTCGGAAATTAAGGGGCTGCCATGTAATTTATAGATTCTCCAACCCAATTGTAAACCTCACTTTCACGTGCGAGTCTTGTTTCTTTAGCAGGTGAGGCTTTGGAGACCCCAGCTTCCTCATGGAACTAGGGGGTGGGGAGAAACTATGGCCTAGAAGGTTCAATGTGAACACATATCGTCCCCGAGATGGTGGGGCTAGTACCTTTATAGTGCTTGTTAGCGGAACGTACCAGGTCTATATCTGGCAAAGGATCATCAACATCGATAACACTCGCCAAAACCTTTACCCGTAAAACAACACCAACAATTTTAAAATTCGTGCTGATTTGTTAAAAATTCTGTATTCGCCTATCAGACCCTCCGCCATACAAAACTATTTTGTACGACCCTAGCAAATTGAGATGTCAACATTTAATAAAAAAAATTGCTTATTGCGTTTGGAAAGTTTTTAGCTATGATTTGATTGAGATTTATACGAATTTAAAGCTATTAAAATTTCAACTCAGAAGCCATGGTTATTGCATTTACGATATTTATGCACTCAATTCAAAAGAGTATGTTATAAAATTTACTTTTTGATTAAAATGTTTTCTACAATCTCCAACTAATCATTTGGTAAATTATTATAACTGATCAGTAAGCATATTTGTTCAATCTCAATGTGTGAAGTGTTGGTGAACTAACATTTTTCGTAAATATTGAACTTTTGTGCATCGCAATAAGCCGGGCATCGCAAATAGTATTTTCAATACTATTGGGCAATTTTTAATATGAGATTTTTGGTAATTCTTAAATTTAGAAATTTCATGCCGAAGGGGATCGAATTTTTTATTTATTTTTTTAAATAATTCTTAACTCCTACTTAAAAGTTGAAAGAGTTTAAAAAAAGGTTTTTTTCAGATCAGGTTGCATTTGAATTATAGAAACTTTGCTTCAGTATCGGGAAAACTAGTTCAAAGACGCTGGCCAAATTTGAAAATTTGCAGCAAAATGAAACTTACACTTTGTGTTCATTATTTATTTACGTTACGGATACGTTTTTTCTGAAATAGAAATCGAAAACGTGCAAGTAGGATTGACTAGGGCAGATTGAGTGCAACAAAGAAAAGTAAAAGAAATATCACATGACAACGGCAGAAGAGTGATAGATAGACATTTCTTGAAGTTCTTTTAAAATAATTCAGAAAAATCGACCCATCCTAATAGAAAGGTGGTAACTTAAAAGTATTGGTAACACGGACGTACCTCAGACAACTGTTAATAAGGCCGTATCTCAGCGAAGTCGTTAATAAGGTCATCTCTCAGGAGACCTTTTAAAAGGTTGTAACTAAAAAAAAATTTTTTTGACAGAAGAGATATGATTAAATTTAG